>JARJLU010019663.1:6157-16317 GCA_030272975.1 Sparidentex hasta
AGTTACCATGGTAACCAGTTCTAGAATTTTGAAATGATATAATTAGAGTAACCATGGTAACCAGTTCTGCAATGTTGAAATGTCTTAACTAGAGTAACCGTGGTAACCAGTTCAAGAATGTTGAAATGTTATAACTTGAGTAACCGTGGTAACCAGTTTTAGAATATTGAAATACTTTGATCAGAGAATCCATGGTAACCAGTTCTTGAATGTTCAAATGTCTTAACTAGTGTAACCATGGTAACTAATTCTAGAATGTTGAAATGATATGACTAGAGTATTATAGTTACCAGTTCTAGAATATTGACATGCTTTGATCAGCGTAATCATGGTAACCAGTTCTAGAATGTTGAAATGTCTTAACTTTAGTAACCATGGTAACCAATTCTAGAATGTTGAAATGATATAATTAGAGTAACCATGGTAATCATTTCTAGAATATTGAAACGGTTTGATCAGACAAACCATGGTAACCAGTTCCAGAAATGTGAAGTGTCTTAACAAGAGTAACCATGTTAACCAGTTCTAGAATGTTGAAATGATATAAGTAGAGTAACCGTGGTAACCATTTCTAGAATTTTGAAATGTTTTGATAAGAGTTACCATGGTAACCAGTCCTAGAATGTTGAAATATTTCAAATTTTGTAACCATGGTTACCAGCTCTAGAATGTTGAAATGATATAACTCGAGTAACCGCGCTAACATTGAAATGCAATGATCAGTGTAAACATGGTAACCAGTTCTAGAATGTTGAAGCGATATAATTAATCAATCGTGGTAACCAGCTCTATAATGATGATATGTCTTATCTAGAGTATTCATGGTAACCAGTAGAATGTTGAAATGCTTTGATCAGAGAAAACATGGCAACTTATATAATCAGAGTATCCCTGATAACCAGTTCTAGAATGTTGAAATGTCTTAACCCGAGTAACAGTGGCAACCATTTCTAGAATGTTGAAATTACATAGCTAGAGTAACCGTGGTAACCATTTCTAGGATGTTGAAATGATATAATTAGAGTCACCATGGTAACCAGTTCTACAATGTTGAAGTGATATAGAGTAACCATGGTAACCAGTTCAAGAATGTTTAAATGATATAACTAAAGTAACCGTGGTAACCAGTTCTTGGATGTTGAAATGATTTTCTCAGAGTAACTATGGCAACCAGTCGTAGAATGCTGAAATCATATAATTTAAAAAATCGTGGTGACCAGTTTTAGAATATTGAAATGCTTCGATCAGAGAAACCATGGTGACCAGTTCTAGAATGTTGAAATTATATAATCACAGTACCCATGGTAACAAGTTCTGGAATATTGAAATGTCTTAACTAGAGACACCATGGTAACCATTTCTAGAATGTTGAAATGATATAAGTAGATTAAACATAGTTACCATTTTTAGAATGTTGAAATGATTTGATCAGAGTAACCATGGTGACGAGTTCTAAATTGTTGAAATATTTCAACTAGAGTAACCATGGTATCCAGTACTAGAATGTTAAAATGATATACTTAGATTAACCATAGTAACAAGTTATGGAATTTTGAAATGTCTCAACCAGAGTAACCATGGTAACCAGTTTGAGAATGTTGAAATGATATAACTAGAGGAACCATGGTAACGAGTCCTAGAATGTTGAAATATCTTAGAGTAACCATGATAACCAGTTCCGGAATGTTGAAATGACTCAACTAGAGTAACCATGGTAACCAGTTCTAGAATGTTGAAATATTTCAACTAGAGTAACCATGTTAACCAGTTCTAGAGAGTTGAAATGATGTGAGTAGAGTATCCGTGGTAACCAGCTGTAGAATATTGAAATGCTTTAATCAGAGTAACCATGGTACCCAGTTCTAGAATGTTAAAATGTTTTGTTGAAAATGTCTTAACTAGAGTAAACGTGGTAACCATTTCAAGAATGTTGAAATGTCTTAACTAGTGTAACTGTGGTAACAAGTTCTAGAATATTGAAATGACATCACTAGAGTAACCATGGTAAGCAGTACTAGAATTTTCAAATATCTTAACTTGAGTTATCATGGTGACCAGTTCTTGAATGTTAAAATGCTTTGATCAGAGAAGCCATGGTAAGCAGTTCTAGAATGTTGAAATGATGTAAATAGAGCAACCGTGGTAACCAGTTCTAGATTGTTGAAATGATTTGATCAGACTAACCACGGTAACCAGTTCTAGATTGTTGAAATGATTTGATCAGACTAACCACGGTAACCAGTTCTAGAATGCTGAAATGATATACCTAGAGTAACCGTGGTAACGAGTTCTAGAATGTTGAAATGCTTTGATCAGAGTAACCATGGTATCCAGTTCTAGAATGTTGAAAAGTCTTAACTGGAGTAACCATGGTAACCAGTACTAGAATGCTGAAATGATATAACTAGAGTAACCGGGGTAACAAGTTCTGGAATTTTGAAATGTCTTGGAGCCAGGCCTGGGGTTGGGGCTCGCAGGCGAGCGTCTGGTGGCCGGGTCTTTGCCCGCCCTCCTGTGGGCTCACCTTTCGCAGGAGGGTTCAGAAGGGGCAGGTGCGGTGTGATTTGGGTGGCGGCTGTGGGCGGGGGCCACGGCGACCCAATCCCCGGATGTCGACTCTAGCCATGGGGACATGGAATGTCACCTCACTGGGGAGGAAAGAGCCTGACCTGGTGCGAGAGGTTGAGCGGTACAGACTAGAGATAGTCGGGCTCTCCTCTACACACAGTCTGGGCTCTTGAACTGAACTCCTTGAGAGAGGCCGGACTCTCTTCTATTCTTGAGTTGCCCGCGGTGAGAGATGGCAAGCTGGTGTGGGCTTGCTTATAGCTCCTCGGCTCATCCTCCATGTGTTGGAGTTTACCCCAGTAAACGAGAGGGTCGTTTCCCTGCGCCTCCGGGTCAGGGATAGGTCTCTCACTGTTGTTTCGGCTTATGGGCCGAACAGCAGTGTAGAGTACCCGGCCTTCTTGGAGTCCCTGGGAGGGGTACTGGAGAGTGCTCCAACCGGGGACTCCGTCGTTCTTCTGGGGGACTTCAACGCTCACGTGGGCAGTGACAGCATTACTTGGAGGGGTGTGATTGGGAGGAACGGCCTCCCCGATCTGAACCAGAGTGGTGTTTTGTTACTGGACCTCTGTGCTAGTCACAGTTTGTCCATAATGAACACCATGTTCAAGCATAAGGGTGTCCATATGTGCACATGGCACCAGGACACCCTAGGCCGGAGGTCAAAGATCAACTTTGTGGTCGTGTCATCTGGCCTCCGGCCATATGTATTGGACACTCTGGTGAAGAGAGGGGCTGAGCTGTCAACTGATCACCACCTGGTGGTGAGTCGGATCCGTTGGCAGGGGAGGAAGTTGGACAGACCTGGCAGACCCAAACGTATTGTGAGGGTCTGCTGGGAACGTCTGGCAGAACCCTCTGTCAAAGAGGTCTTTAACTCCCACCTCCGGGAGAGCTTGGACCTGATCCCGAGGGAGGCTGGGGACATTGAGTCCGAATGGACCATGTTCTCCACTTCTATTGTTGACGCAGCTGTCCAGAGCTGTGGCCGTAGGGTCTCCGGTGCCTGTTGTGGCGGCAATCCCCGAACCCGGTGGTGGACTCCGGAAGTAAGGGATGCTGTCAGTCTGGGAAAAGTTTGGAGAGGCCATGAAGGAGGACTATCGGTCAGCCTCGAGGAAATTCTGGCAAACCATCCGGCGCCTCAGGAGGGGGAAGCAGTTCTCCACCAACACTCTTTACAGTGGAGGTGGGGAGCTGTTGACCTCGAATGGGGATATTGTCGGGCGGTGGAAGGAATACTTTGAGGATCTCCTCAATCCCACTGACATGTCTTCCATAGAGGAAGCAGAGGCTGGGGACTCAGAGGTTGAGTCATTCATCACCCAAGCCAAAGTCACTGAGGTAGTCGGGAAGCTCCTCGGTGGCAAAGCACCGGGGGTGGATGAGATCCGCCCTGAGTACCTCAAGTCTCTGGATGTTGTAGGGCTGTCTTGGTTGACACGTCTCTGCAGCATTGCATGGCAGTCGGGGACAGTGCCTCTGGACTGGCAGACCGGGGTGGTGGTCCCCCTATTTAAAAAGGGGGACCGGAGGGTGTGTTCCAAATATCGGGGGATCACACTCCTCAGCCTCCCTGGGAAAGTCTATTCCAGGGTACTGGAGAGGAGAATTTGGCCGATAGTCAAACCTCGGATCCAGGAGGAACAATGTGGTTTTCGTCCGGGCCGCGGAACACTGGACCAGCTCCATACCCTCCGCAGGGTGCTCGAGGGTTCATGGGAGTTTGCCCAACCAGTCCACATGTGTTTTGTGGACTTGGAGAAGGCATTTGACCGTGTCCCTCGTGGCATTCTGTGGGAGGTGCTCCGAGAGTACGGGGTCGGGGCCGTACGGTCCCTGTACGAGCGGAGCAGGAGCTTGGTTCGCATTGCCGGCAGTAAGTCAGACCTGTTCCCAGTGCATGTTGGACTCCGGCAGGGCTGCCCTTTGTCACCGGTTCTGTTCATTATTTTCATGGACAGAATTTCTAGGCACAGCCAGGGGCCGGAGGGGATCTGGTTCGGGAGCCACAGGATTTCATCTCTGCTTTTCGCGGATGATGTGGTCTTGTTGGCTCCTTCGGGCCGGGACCTCCAGCATGTCCTGGGGCGGTTTGCAGCCGAGTGTGAAGCGGCTGGGATGAGAATTAGCACCTCCAAATCCAAGGCCATGGTTCTCGACCGGAAAAAGGTGGCTTGTCCCCTCCAGGTTGGGGGAGAGCTACTGCCTCAGGTGGAGGAGTTTAAGTATCTTGGGGTCTTCTTCATGAGTGAGGAAAGAATGGAGCGTGAAATTGACAGGCGTATCGGTGCGGCGGCCGCAGTAATGTGGTCGTTATACCGGTCTGTCATGGTGAAGAGAGAGCTGAGTAGAAAAGCGAAGCTCTCGATTTACCGGTCAATCTACGTTCCTACCCTCACCTATGGTCATGAACTTTGGGTCATGACCGAAAGAATAAGGTCCCGGATACAAGCGGCTGAAATGAGTTTCCTCCGCAGGGTGGCAGGGAGCTCCCTTAGAGATAGGGTGAGGAGCTCTGTTACCCGGGAGGAGCTCGGAGTAGAGCCGCTGCTCCTTCACATCGAGAGGAGCCAGTTGAGGTGGCTCGAGCATCTGTTTCGGATGCCCCTGGGACGCCTTCCTCGGGAGGTGTTCCTGACATGTCCCGCTGGGAGGAGACCCCGGGGAAGACCCAGGACACGCTGGAGCGACTAGAAGAACTGGAGGAAGTGTCTGGGGTGAGGGAAGTCTGGGTGTCCCTGCTCATACAGCTGCCCCCGCGACACGGTACTGGATAAGTGGAAGAAGATGGATGGATGGATGGATGGATGGATTAACAAGAGTAAACATGTTAACCAGGTCTAAAATGTTGAAATGTTATAATTAGATTAACCATGGTAACCAGTTCTGGAATGTTCAAATGTCTTATCTAGAGTAAGCATTTTAACCAATTCTAGAATTTTGAAATGCCTTGATCAGAGTAACCATGGTAACGAGTTCTAGAATTTTGAAATGATATAAGTAGGGTAACCGTGGTAACCAGTTCTAGAATGTTGAAATGCTTTGATCACAGTAACCATGGTAACCGGTTCTCAAATGTTGAAATTTCTTAACCATAGTAACCATTTTAACCAGTTCTAGAACGTTGAAATGTCTTAACTACAGTAACCGTGGTACCAACTTTTAGAATGTTGAAATAATATAGCGAGTAACCGTGGTAACCACTTTTAAAATGTTGAAATAATATAATGAGTAACCGTGGTAACCAGACTGTTGAAATGTTGTGATCAGAGAAACCATGCGAACAAGTTCTAGAATGTTGAAATGATCTAACTAGAGTAACCACGGTAACCAGTTCTAGAATGTTGAAATTTCTTGGAGTAACCATGGTAACCTGTTCTGGAATGTTGAAATGTCTCATCTAGAGTAAGCATGGTAACCACTTCTAAAATGTTGAAATGATATAACCAGAGTAACCATGGTAACCGGTTCTGGAATGTTGAAATGATATAACTAGAGTACCATGGTAACCACTTCTAAAATGTTGAAAATATAACCAGAGTAACAAGAGTCAACATGGTAACCAGTTCTAGGATGTTGAAATGCTTTGATCAGACAAACCATGGTCACCAGGTCTACAATGTTGAAATGTCTCAACTAGAGTAACCGTGGTAACCAGTTCTAGAATGTTGAAATGTTTTAACTAGAGTAACCATGATAACCAGTTCTGGAATGTCGAAATGTCTTAACTAGAGTAACCATGGTAACCAGTTAAAGAATGTTGAAATGATTTTATCAGATTAAACATGGTAACCAGTTCTAGAATGTTGAAATATTTCAACTAGAGTAACCGTGGTAACCAGTTCTCGAATGTTGAAAAGATAAACTTAGAGTAACTGCGGTAACCAATTCTAGAATGTTGAAATGATATCATAACAGTAACCATGGTAACCAGTTCTGGAATGTTGAAATGTCTTAACCCTTTAAATGCCAAAGTCACAAATTTGCGACACAGCACTTTACTCAACAAAACAGATGTTTTCTCCTAACGGGGGGTTACATGTCGTTCATACTCATCACCACTAGCTAGCAGACATCTCTTACTTAGACCTTAGCTCATAAATACGTCATGCTTCAATGCAAAATGTTCGAGGAAGTCCCATGCAAACTGTTGTGTGAGAGACCGGAGACAGCGCACAACGGAGCTATTCTGCTGAAGCGGCAATGGTGGATTTAGAAGTTATTGAGACGAAATAAACGACAATGGCAAGCAAATAGTTGACACGTCGGGAAGTGATTGAGCTCCCATTCGCTGATTCTGATTCTGAAATGGAAAATCTAACTTTGGGAGATGACGGTCGGGCGATTAGTGAGCCTGCTAGTTGTGGTGCGTCTTTGCATAGCAATGGCGCTGCCGCGCAGAGCGAGGAACACGCATAAGCACAAACATACGACCCTTTGCCCAACATAGGTGGGAATGGAAATGATACACAAACTTGTATCAGTAGGGGAGTGAATGGATGTGGTAAAAGTAGCGGTGGTGGTGAGAACAGCGCTGGGACCAACGTTAGTGTTCACTCTTTCTACCGCAACGGTCGTGCAGCCTCCATCCACGGCAGTGCTGCAGCTATGCAAGGCAGCAGTGTTCACGAAGCACCGAGCACAACTCTTCTCATAACACTAGAGGGGATGGCAGGGGGAGCTGTGGGCGAAGTGTCCGTAGAAGGGCTGATGGGTTTTGTAGGGGAAACAGGGGAAGGCAGAACAGGGCTGGACATGATGATGATGATGATGATGATGATGATGATGATGATGATGATGGTAATGGTGGATGGGCTTACGTGAGAGATGAGGAAGTATATCAGGAATGGATAAAGCTCTCTGATGAGGAAATTGGATATCGTGGTGACAAAGCTATAGTTTTTATTCTCCCTGTTCCTTGCCATGACAGGCTCCACATTCTACAAATACTGCAAACTTTTATCTGGATAGATGAGCACAGATAAGGCCTCTGCAGCTAAAAGATGCCTACTGTTAAATAATAATAAGAAGAAGAAGAAGAAGAAGAGAAGAGAAGAGAAAACAAGAAAAGGGAAAGAAAAAAAGACAAGAAAAAGAAAAAGTGTCCTGGGGGGGTTGTGGCGGGTAAAAAAAAGAAAACGCAGACTGTTTACATGAATTTTGTGGTGTGGTAATAGTTCTAGTGTACAACTGTTGGCTTAGAATTTACTTTTTCCCTGTTCACTTGATGTGTGGACAACATAACAAATGGATGGAGGGGATGAATCTGATGAAATAAGTTCAACTCTCTTTCACAATATCAGGTACTTCACGGAAATGACATAATCGAATAGGCCGCCACCATATGACGTCATAATATGCAAATTAGATGGAGAAATTTACTCCCAAGATAGACTTTAGGTCATTCTCAATATTTGTCTCATTTACACTTTGTCTCTATCTCAAACCATTTTCAAGCCAGAGCCTTCTGAAATTTAGATGTCAAAATCTAGTACTCTTTTTAAATAAATCCCGGCGCCTAAAGGGTTAACTAGAGTAACTATGGTAACCGGATCTAGAATGCTGAAATGCTTTGATCAGAATAAACATGGCAACAAGTTCTAGCATGTTGAAATTATATAGCTAGAGTAACCGTGGTAACCATTTCTAGGATGTTGAAATGATATAATTACAGTAATCATGGTAACCAGTTCTCGAATGTTGAAATGTCTCAACTAGAGTTACCATGGTAACCAGTTCTAGAATCTTGAAATGATATAATTACAGTAACCATTGTAACAAGTGCTAGAATGTTGAAATGTCTTAAATATTTTACAAGTACCTATCGAATCTTCTGCAATTACTGCCATATTTGGAATAACCCCTCAAGACACTCACTTGAACCGCCGGGCATAGAATATGATAGCTATTGCATCTCTTATAGCTAGGCGATTAATACTTCTTAAGTGGAAGGAGAAATTTCCCCCAACCTTTAAGATGTGGATCAATGATCTCCTACACTATTTGGTACTAGAGAAGATTCGTTATGCTACAAGAGGGTGTGTTCAAAAATTTGATGCTACATGGAAACCTTTTCTCAGTTATTTAGAGAACTAAAATGTCACTGATGTTGGTGCTCTGTGTATAAAATGTGCGATTAATCCTGTATTATGTATAATCTGAAACCCATGAGGATCGCTGTCAACCACTTGTTGATTTACTTTTTTTCTTTTATTTAATTTTTTTTCTTTCCTTCTCTAAGACTTATTTATCACGCTGATCTGTCTGAATTGATTATTATTTCTTTTCTATTATTTCATTCAATTTGTATAATTTTTAAGATGCAAATGGTTGTACACCAGTACAGTATTACTGTTGCAGGGATGGGTGGGTGGGGGGGGGGGGATGTTGTTGTTTATGTTGTTTATATCTGTGTAATTCCTGATCATATATCTTCTTGAATCTATGTACTTTGTACAGCATCTTTCAATGCACAAATATAAATAAAAAGACTTGGAGCAAAAAAAAAAAGTATTTCAACATTCTAGAAACGGTTACCATTGTTACTCTAGTTATATCATTTCAACATTCTACAACTGGTTATCTTGGTGACTCTACTTATATCATATCAAAGTTCCAGAACTGGGTACCATGGTTTCTCTGATAAAAACATTTTAACATTCTAGAGCTGGTTACCATAGTTACTCTAGTTAAAATATTTCAACATTCTAGACCTGGTTACCACGATTACTCTATATCATTTTAACAATCATGGACTGGTTACCATGGTTGCTATAGTTAAGACATTTCAACATTCCAGAACTGGTTACCATGGTCACTCTAGTTGAGACATTTGAACATTCTAGAACTGGTTACCATAGTTACTCTAGTTATATCATTTCAACATTCTAGAACTGGTTACCACGGTTACTCAAGTTTAGACATTTCAACATTCTAGAACTGGTTACCATGGTTACTATAATGAAAGCATTTCAACATTCTAAAACCGGTTACCATGTTTTTTTTAGTTAAGACATTTTAACATTCTACAACTGGTTACCATGGTTACTCTAATTACATCATCTCAATTTTCTAGAACTGGTTACCATACTCAGTCTAGTTGAAACATTTCAACATTCTAGATCTGGTTACCATGGTTACTCTGATTATATCATTTCAACATACTAGACCTGTTACCACGATAACTCTAATCATATCATTTCAACATTCTAGAACTGGTTACCATAGTTACTCTAGTTCCGACATTTCAACATTTTAAAACTGGTTACCACGGTTACTCAAGTTTAGACATTTCAACATTCTAGAAATTTTTACCATGGTTTCTCTGAACAAATCATTCCAACCTTCTAGAACTGGTCACCAGGTTTACTCTAGCTATATCATTTCAACATTCTAGAACTGGTTGACATGGTTACTCTGATCAAAGCATTTCAACATTCTAGAACTGGTTACCATGGTTACTCTAGTTAAGACATTTCACATTTCTGGAACTGGTTACCATGGTTTGTCTGATCTAAGCATTTCCAAATTCTAGAAATGATTACCATGGTTAATCTAATTATATAATTTAAACATTCTAGAAGTGGTTA
>JARJLU010019663.1:23216-33712 GCA_030272975.1 Sparidentex hasta
CTGGTTACCGTGGTTACTCTAGTTAGATCATTTCAACATTGTAGAACTTGTTATCATGGTTTCTCTGATCACAACATTTCAACAGTCTGGTTACCACGGTTACTCATTATATTATTTCAACATTCTAAAAGTGGTTACCACGGTAACTCGCTATATTACTTCAACATTCTAAAAGTGGTTACCACATTAACTATAGTTAAGATATTTCAACGTTCTAGAACTGGTTAAAATGGTTACTATGGTTAAGACATTTCAACATTCTAGAACTGGTTACCACAGTTACCCTAGTTGTATCATTTCAAAATTCTAGAACTCATTACTTTGGTTACTCTGATCAAGGCATTTCAACATTCTAGAAGTGGTTAAAATGTTAACTCTAGATAAGACATTTGAACATTCCAATATTCTAGAACTGGTTACCACGGTTGCTCTATTTACATCATTTCAACATTCTAGAACTGGTTACCATGGCTTCTCCGATCAAAGCATTCAACATTCTAGAACTGGTTACCACTGTTACTCTAGTTAAGACATTTCAACATTGTAGCACTGGTTACCATTGTTACTCTAATTATATCATTTCAACATTCTATAACTGTTCACCACAATTACTCTAATTATATCATTTCAACATCCTAGAAATGGTTACCATGGTTACTCTAGTTTAAATATTTCAACATTCTAGAACTCATTACCATGGTTTCTCTGATCAAAGTATATCAACATTCTAGAACTCATTACCATGGTTTCTCTGATCAAAGTATATCAACATTCTAGAACTGGTTACCATTGTCAGGTTGGGGGTTTATAGGGAAAACTATGGAAAGGGGAGCTGGACGCAAACACAGTTACACATGAAGGCAAGGATCAGGGGATCAAAAGGCGGATTTCATTTTAACCAAAGCTGAATGCAAAAAAAAACCAAAAAACAGGCAGACAAAAGGAGGACAAGAAGCAAAGTAGCAACAAAAACAGCAAGGTAAAGTAGCAACTTAAAGGCAAGACAAAGTACAAATCAAAAATCAATGATCAACTAAAACATGGAAAATTCAAAATCAAAACATACCAAACAGTGCTCTAGTTAAGACATTTCAACATTCTAGAACCGGTTACCACGGTTACTCTAGTTATATCATTTCTACTTTCTAGAACTGGTTATCTTGGTTTCTGTGATTAAAGCATTTCAACATTCTAGAACTGGTTACCATGCTTAATCTAGTTGAGACATTTCAACATTCTAGGACTGGTTACCATAGTTACTCTATTTACATCATTTCAACATTCTAGAACTAGTTACCACGGTTACTCTAGTTATATCATTTCAAAATTCTAGAACTGGTTACCATCGTTATTCTAGTTACTTCATTTCAACATTCTCGAACTGGTTACCACGGTTACTCTACTTATATGATTTCAACATTCTAGAACTGGTTGCCACGGTCACTCTAGTTATATCATTTCAACATTCTAGAACTGGTTACCAAGTTCACTCTAGTTAAGACATTTCAACATTCTAAAACTGGTTAACATGGTTAATCTTAATTACCATAGATACTCTAATTATATCCTTTTAACATTCGAGAACTGGTTACCATGGTTACTCTGAACAAAGGATTTCAACATTCTAGAAATGGTTACCACAGTTACTCTATTTACATAATTTCACCATTCTAGAACTGGTTACCATATTTACTCTAGTTCTGTCATTTCAACATTCTAGAACTGGTTACAACGGTTGCTCTACTTACATGATCTCAACATTCTAGAACTGGTTACCATGGTTACTCTGAAGAAAGGATTTCAACATTCTAGAAATGGTTACCACAGTTACTCTATTAACATCATTTCAACATTCTAGAACTGGTTACCATGGTTTCTCTGATCAAAGCATTGTAACATTCTAGAACTGGTTACCATGGTTACTCTAGTTCAGGGGTCGGCAATCTTTACCACTCAAAGAGCTATTTGGACCCGTTTCATACGGTAAAGAAAACACTGGGAGCCACAAAACCCCTCTGAAATTTAAAATGAAATAACACTGCATATAACAGGGTTTTTTTTTGTTTGTTTGATTTTTTTGACATTTGTGCTATGTATAAACAAACTATAATTTGTTACATTCATGAAATCAATGATCGACTGCAGAGAAAATGAAATAACATTTCTGCATGCAACTAAACATTTTTAACTCCGAAAAAAAGACGTTGGGTTGAAGGTTAAGTAAACATACTCAATGTCTATTTGAGTCCTTCTTGTAGTAATGGAAAAAAAAAAAAAAAAAAAAAAAAGAAAATGCCAAACTTAAATTATCCACTGGCAGCAAAACAAAAATGCCGTCCTCTCTCTGTGTGCCGTCATCCTTTTACTGGCGCCGTGCAGTCAGCTGTCAACCTGAATAATAAAATGTCTATTTCACTGAACAAAGAAAAAATATGAATATATCCAAAATAATAGGCAATTAAAATATTTATCATAGTTGGTCAATGTGATTTCTGCTCCTGAACCTCAGCGCACAACGTCTGCACATCGGGGCTGTATGCCATCACCTTCATCTTCACACAGGATTGTAAGCTGTCATCTGCGAGGCATGTGCGATGTTTGTTTTTAATAAAGTTCATGTTGGAGAACACCTGCTCACATACATATGTGGATCCAAAGATCGACAGGACTCCAAGTGCATACTTTTTCATGTTCACATAAATGTTGGATATAGCATTCCAAGTTTCGAACATAAGTTTGTCTGGTTTGGGAAGGTTCTCAATATCACGCCACTTGTGATTCTGAGCAAGAACGGCCTTCTGACGTGAAACATCTTCAAGGTCCGCTGTCAAGCGCTTGAACTTTGACACCCACATGTCTTTTTCGGCTATGTCAGCCAGTTCTATCTCGAGATCAGGTGAACTCACACCTGGAAATGCTGTCATGTCGTGACAGGGAAGGATAATGTTGTGTTTTCCTCTCTGAACTCACTGAATCATTTCCCAAACGTTGTTTGCATTGCCATGACTGCAGAATGTAAATACTCCAAATTCATCATGCAAGCTTCTTTGAACTCTCTCAAACTGGGGAAGTGTGACAGTGTACCTTTCTGTAAATCTCTGGCAAGCACTGTCAACTTGCACGCGAATGCCAAAACCTCCTCCAACATGTGCAGGGCTGTGCATCCTACCCTGAAGAGCTGTATTCAGGTGTGCTGACATGTCTAACAAGAAGTGTAGCCTTTCCAGCCACTCTGGCTGTTCCAGCTCAGGAAATGTGAGCCCTATGCTGCCCAGGAAGGTTTTCACTTCTTCCAGACACGCAGCAAAGCGTTTCCGCACCTCACCTCTGGACAGCCACCGGACTTTGTTGTGCAGCAGGAGATCAGAATACGTGCTTTCCAGCTTGTCCAGTAACAAACGGAACTGACGGTGATCTAAACCTTTCGCCATTATTCTATTGACAATCTGAATGACAACATTCAGTACTTCTGTGCAGTCCGGAGGAAATGTTTGAGCACAGTGCCTCTTGGTGCAGGATGCAGTGAAAAGTCATCAAATTTCTGTCCAGCAACTTCTGCAGTAAAACCACAAAGCCCTTGTGCGCTCCTGTTATACTCAGTGCCCCTTCTGTCACCACTGACACCAGGTGGTTGGTGTTTATTCCTTTGGCTCTTAAACAATTCAAGACAGCCTCACAGACGTCCTCCCCCCGCGTTTGGCCTTTTACTGGTATCAACTCAATCATTTCTTCCTGTGGCCCATCAGAGTTTACATACCGGCAGAACAGCGCTATTTGTTCAATATCACCTTTGTCTTTAGATTCATCACAGGCAATTGAGTAGGCCACAGCTGAATTGATGTCTTTAATTTGCTGTCTGGTGATGTCTTCTGCCATTTTCATGGTTCTGTCTTTGACAGCCTTTGCAGAGAGGGGCATATCCCTGATTTTCTGCACAATTTCACTCTTGTTTTTAAAGTCTGTGAATAGATGTTTTGAAATCTTAATGAAAGATTCTTTCATATATTCTCAATCTGTGAACGGCTTCCCTGCCTGACTATTTCCTGAGCGGCAAAAAAACTAGCATATGTACTTGAAATTGCTGACTTCATCCACTTCTTGAAGTGATTTTTGCTCATATCAGCCCTCCGTGTCAGTTCCGAAACAGCTTTTTTCTCTCATCTCCATCCGAATATTTTTGAGCAAAGGCTGTGTGTTTATTTTGGAAATGTCTTGGGACATTTGACTTTTTGTTGTTAGCTAGTTTCTTATCACATATTAAGCACACTGGCAAACCAGTCTCGTCAGCAGTGAAAGCAAATGAATCTGCCCAGGTAGCATTGAACGTCCTGTTTTCTTCAGACACTTTTCTTTACTTTGAATTCTCCATAGTTGGCCTACCTGGGGATGACAAGTTCAAGAAACCGCACAGTGGCGGGTCTCGCACATTGGAGGTTGTGACGTGTATTAAGGGAGAAAAAAATATTTTAACACGTTTTATTTAGATGTTACAAGATCGCCATAATCTTCATAGAATTACATTTTGAAAATGAACAAACTAAAATAAAATGCATTTTAATTAAATACTCATCAATTATTTTCAAAAGCTGAGCCACATCAGAGGGATCAAAGAGCTGCATGCGGCTCCGGAGCCGCGGGTTGCCGACCCCTGCTCTAGTTGAAATATTTAGACATTCTAGCACTGGTTACCACGGTTACTCTAGTTATATCATTTCAACATTCTAGAACTGGTTACCACGGTCACTCTAGTTAAAACATTTCAACATTCTAGAACTGGTTATCATGGTTAATCTGGTCGAAATATTTCAACATTCTAGAACTGGTGACCATGGTTACACTGATCAAAGCATTTCAACATTGTAGAAATGGTTACCACAGTCACTCTGGTTATATCATTTGAACATTCTGGAACTGGTTACCATGGTTACTCTGATCAAAACATTTCAACATTCTAGAAATGGTTACCACGGTTACTCTACTTATATCATTTCAACATTCTAGAACTGGTTACCATGGTTACTCTGATCAAAACATTTCAACATTCTAGAACTTGATACCATGGTTTCCCTGAACAAATCATTCCAACATTCTAGAACTGGTTACCAGGTTTACTCTAGCTATATTATTTCAACATTCTAGAACTGGTTGCCGTGGTTACTGTAAGAAATTTCAACATTCTAGAACTGGTAACCATGGTTATGAGGTATCTGGACGGCAACACATTCTGGCCTTTAATACAGCTTAGTTTAAATATAACCTGTTCCTCCTTGTGTGAGTTAGGGAATGGTTGCCTCGGTTACTCTACTCACATCATTTCAACTTCCTAGAACTGGTTACCATGGTTACCGTATTTTCCGCACTATAAGGCGCACCTAAAAGCCTTCAATTTTCTCAAAAGCTGACAGTGCGCCTTATAATCCGGTGCGCCTTGTATATGGTTATTACGGTAATATTTTGTGGCCTCCGTAGTCGGGGTGTCACCGAAGTGAAAAATTATAAAATAGGCCATTCGTTGAAGGTGCGCCTTATAATCCAGTGCGCCTTATAGTGCGGAAAATACGGTACTCTAGTTAAGACATTTCAACATTCAAGAACTGGTTACCATGGTTACTCTAATTATATCATTTCAACATTCTAAACCTGCTTACCATGGTAACTCAACTTATATCATTTCAACATTCTAGACCTGCTTACCATGGTTACTCTAGTTAAGATATTTCAACATTCCAGAACTGGTTACCATGGTTACTGTAATTATATCATTTCAATATTCTAGAACTGGTTACCACGGTTACTCTACTTATATCATGCCAACATTCCAGAACCGGTTACCATGGTTACTCTAAGACATTTCAACATTCTGGAAGTGGTTACCACGGTTACTCTAGTTATGTATTTTCATCATTCTAGAACTGGTTACAATGGTTACTCTAATTATATCATTTCAACATTCTTGAAATGGTTACCACGGTTACTCTAGCTATATCATTCTAACATTCTCAAACTGTTTACCATGGTTACTTTGATCAAAGCATTTCAACAGACTAGAACTGGTTACCATGGTTACTCTAGTTACAACATTTCAACATTCTAGAACTGATTACCATGGTTGGTCTAGTTATATAATTTCAACATTCCAGGACTGGATACCATGGTTACTCCAGTTAAAACAGTTAAACATTCCCGAACTGGTTACAATGGTTACTCTGATCAAAGCATTTCAACTTTCCAGAACTAGTTACCATAGTTACTATAGTTATATCATTTCAACATTCTAGAATTGGTTATGATGGCTACTCTGATCAAAGGATTTCACCATTCTAGAACCGGATACCACGATTACTCTGATTATATCATTTCAACATACTAGAACCTGTAACGACGATAACTCTAATTATATCCTTTCAAAATATAGAACTCGTTACCATGGTTACTCTGATCAAAGCATTTCATCATTGTAGGACTGGTTACCATGGTTACTCTAGTTATATCATTTAAAGAGTCCAGAACTGGTTACCACGTTTCCTCTGATCTAAGCATTTCAACTTTCTAGCAGTGGTTACCACGGTTACTGTATTTACAAAATTTCAACATTCTAGAACTGATTACGATGGTTGTCCTAGTTATATCATTTCAACATTCCAGAACTGGTTACCATGGTTACTCCAGTTAAGACGTTTAAACATTCCAGAACTGGTTACCATGGTTACTCTAATTATATCATTTCAACATTCTAGAACTGGTTGCCATGGTTACACTAGTTAAGACATTCCAACATTCTAGAACTTGTTACCATGGTTTCTCTGATTACAGCATTTCAGCCATCTTGGATTGGTTACCACAGTTACTCCAGCTAAGACATTTCAGCGTACTAGAACTGGTTAAAATACTTACTATGGTTAAGATATTCCAACATTTCAGAACTGGTTACCATGGTTACTCTGATCAAAGCATTTCATCGTTCTAGAACTGGTCACCACGGTTACTCTAGTTACATCATTTCAAAATTCTAAAACTCGTTACCATGGATACTTTGATCAAAGCATTCCAGCATTCTAGAAGTGGTTACAATGCTTACTCTAGTTTAGACGTATCGACATTCCAGAAATGGTTACCTTGGTCACTCTAAGATATTTCAACATTCTAGAACTGGTTACCATGGTGTGTCTGATCAAAGCATTTCTAGTTAAGAATCTAGTTAAGACATTTCATCATTATAGAACTGGCTTCCACGATTGATTTATTATATCAATTCAACATTCTAGAAATGGTTACCATGGTTAAACTTTTCAATGCATTTCAGTGTCCTAGAATTTGTTACCACGGTTACTATAGTTATATTATTTCAACATTCTAGAACTGGTAACCATGGTTACACAATTTGAAATATTTCAACATTCTAGAACTGGTTAACATGGTTACTCTAGTTAACACAATTCAACATTCCAGAACTAGTTAGCATGGTTACTTCAGTTGAAATATTTCAACATTCTAGAACTGGTTACCATGGTTACTCTGATCAAAGCATTTCAACTTTCCAGAACTGGTTACCATAGTTACTCTAGTTACATCATTTCAACATTCTAGAATTGGTTATGATGGTTACTCTGATCAAAGCATTTCAACATTCTAGAACCGGATACCACAATTACTCTGATTATATCATTTCAACATACTAGAATATGTTGCCACGATAACTACAATTATATCATTTCAAAATTCTAGAACTCGTTACCATGGTTACTCTGATCAAAGCATTTCAACATTCTAGAAAATGGTTACCATGGTAACTCTAGTTGAGACGTTTCAACATTCCAGAAATGGTTACCGTGGTTACTCTAAGATATTTCAACATTCTAGAACTGGTTACCATGGTTCCTCTGATCAAAGCATTTCTAGTTAAGACTCTAGTTAAGACACTACATCATTATAGAACTGGCTACCACGATTGATTTATTATATCAATTCAACATTCTAGAACTGGTTACCATGGTTAAACTGATCAATGCATTTCAATGTCCTAGAATTTGTTACCACAGTAACTCTAGTTATATTATTTCAACATTCTAGAACTGGTAACCATGGTTACACAATTTGAAATACTTCACCATTCTAGAACTGGTTAACATAGTTACTCTAGTTAACACAATTCAACATTCCAGAACTAGTTACCATGGTTACGCCAGTTGACATATTTCAACATTCTAGAACTTGTTACCAAGGTTTCTCTGATCACAACATTTAAACAGTCTGGGACTGGTTGCCATTGTTACCCATTGTATTGTTTCAACATTCTGAAAGTGGTTACCATGGTTAATCTGATCAAAGCAATTCAACATTCTAGGACTGGTTACCACGGTTACTCTAGTTATATCATTTCAACATTCTAGAACTGGTTACCATGGTTACCCTAGTTTTATCATTTCAAGATTCTAGAACTGGTTACCATGGTTACCCTAGTTATATCATTTCAAGATTCTAGAACTGGTTACCATGGTTACAATAGTTATATCATTTCAAGATTCTAGAACTGGTTATCATGGTTACAATAGTTGTATCATTTCAACATTGTAGAACTGGTCACCATTGTTTCTCTGGGAAAAACATTATAACATTCTAGAACAGGTAACCACGGTTACTCTCGTTATATCATTTGAACATTCTAGAACTGGTTACCATAGTTACTCTAATTATATCATTTCAGCATTCTAGAACTGGTTACCATGGTTTCTCTGATCAAAGCATTTCAACATTCTAGAACTGATCACCATGATAACTCAAGTTAAGACATTTGAAAATTCTAGTACTGGTTACCTTGGTTACTCGAGTGATGTCATTTCAATTTTCTAGAACTGGTTACCACGTTTACTCTAGTTAAGACATTTTCAACAAAACATTTTAACATTCTAGAGCTGGGTACCATGGTACTTTAATTATATCATTTCAACATTCTAGAAATGGTTACCATGGTTTCTCTAGTTAAGACATTTCAACATTCCAGAACTTGTTACCATGATTACTGTGATTATATCATTTCAACATTCTATAACTGGTCACCATGGTTTCTCTGATCGAAGCATTTCAACATTCTAAAACTGGTTACCACGATTTTTTTAATTATATCATTTCAGCATTCTAGGACTGGTTACCATGGTTACTCTGATAAAATCATTTCAACATCCTAGAACTGGTTACCACGGTTACTAGTTATATCATTTAAACATTCTTGAACTGGTTACCACGGTTACTCTATATCCCTTCAACATTCTACAACTGGTTACCACTGTTACTCTGGTTAAGACATTTCAACATTCTAGAACTGGTTATCAAGGATACTCTGATTATACAATTTCAACATTCTAGAAGTTGTTACCATGTTTTCTTTGATCAAAGCATTTCAACATTCTAGTACTGGTTACCATGGATACTCGAGTTAAGATATTTTAACATTCTAGAACTGCTTACTACGATTACTCTGATCAAAGCATTTCAACATTCAAGAACTCCTTACCCTGTTATTCTAGTTATATCATTTCAGCATTCTAGAACTGGTTACCTGGTTACTGTAGTTAATACATTTCAACATTCTAGAACTGGTTACCATGGTTACTCTGATCAAAGCATTTCAACATTCCAGAACTTGTTACCACGGTTGCTGTTTTTACATGATTTCAACATTCTAAAACTCGTTACCATGGTTTCTCTGATCCAAGCATTTCAACATTCTAGAACTCTTTACCACGGTTACTCTAGTGATATTATTTCAACATTCTAGACCTTGTTACCATGGTTTCCCTGATCAAAGCATTTCAATATTCTAGAACTGGTTACCATGGTTTCTTTAGTTGAGACATTTCAACGTTCCAGGACTGTTACCATGGTTACTCTAATTATATCATTTCAACATTCTAGAATGTTTACCGTGTTTTCTCTAATTCAGAAATTTCAACATTCTAGAACTGGTTAGCATGGTTAGTCTAGTTAAGACATTTCAACATTCTAGAACTGGTTACCATGGGTCCTATAGTTGAGACATTTCAAAATTCCAGAATTGGTCACCATGGTTACTCTAATTATGGCATTTCAACATTCAAGGACTGGTTATCACGGTTGCTCTTTTTACATCATTTCAACATTCTAGAACTGGTCACCATGGTTGCTTTATTCACATCATTTCAACATTCTAGAACTGGTTACCACGGTTCCTCTAGTTGAAATATATCAACATTATAGAACTGGTTACCATGGTTAATCTGATCAAAGCATAGTTAACCTTCTAGAACTGGCTAACATGGTTTCTTTAGTTAAAGACATTTCAACATTCCAGGACTGTTACCATGATTACTCTAATTATATCATTACAACATTATAGAACTGGTTACCATGTCTTCTCTGATCAAAGCATTTCAACATTGTAGAACTTTTTCCATGATTACGCTATATCATTTCAACATTCTAGAAATGTTTACCGTGTTTTCACTTATTCAACATTTTCA
>JARJLU010019667.1:0-10598 GCA_030272975.1 Sparidentex hasta
AATAACATCTATCCAATGAAGATAACTGGAAACCTGAGAGAGAAAAACTGCACCACTTTATTTTCCAGTTTAAACACTAGTTACACAAACACATACTACTTCAGGATTGAGACAAAACCATTCAAGTCAACAGCTTTCTGTGATCCTCTTCAAATAACAGTTGAAGGTAAGAGAGTTTAGTTTCTTTCAGTCAGTCTATAATGTTATTGTTCAGAATAAAATGGAAATCACTTACATATGAATACATTTAAATTCTGTATTGTCATTATAGTTTGAGAGTAAATGGTCACATTATGGGGAAACTGTGTAATTGTAAGATTCTCTTTCAATTTTGGCAATGAAAAACACAAATTACTCAATTTTACATGATTTCTTTGATTTTTTAAGTATATGTGTGATTTGGACCCACAGATTCTCCTCGTCGCCCCACAATTGAGATCTCAGGTGATCTGAAGGAGAAGGAGTCTGTCACTATAACCTGCTCAGCTTTCACTCCCTGTCCACACTCCCCTCCTAAACTCACCTGGAATCTCCAACAAGACTCTCACAACAAAACAGAGGAAAACACAGATGTAACCTTTACAACTAAAATCCAGGAGACCATCACTCTGTCAGAGCAACATGATGGATACAACATCAGCTGTTCTGCCACATATCCTGTGAATGAAGGAAAAGATGTCAAGACAGCAGAGGAGACAAAGACTCTCAGTGTTTCATGTAAGACAACCACAGTTTGTTATTGGATCCTGTCAGCACATGATACAAATAAAGGATCTTATTCAGGCTCTGATGTTACTCTCATATCTCACATCTCTGTCACATTTTCCTCAGATGCTCCTAAAGACACCTCAGTGTCCATCAGTGCATCAGCAGGTGGCTGGGTGAACCTGACCTGCTCCAGCAAAGCGAAGCCTCCCGTCAGCAGCTTCACCTGGTTCAGGATCAGCAAAGATGGACTGATGAAAGTAGCTGAAGGACACTTTTACAGTGTTAATGTGACAGATGGAGGAGATTATTACTGTGTGGCCACAAATGATCTCGGTAACCAGACGTCGTCACAGATCCATTTGAATGTTGCAGGTAAATGTAGAACTGAACTGAATCAGCTCATTTTAGTCTACGCTTTTTTTCTTTTTTTCTGCTTTAGTGTTTCTTGGTTGTTTTAGTAAAGCACTTTTGACTGCATTCTTATGAATTGATTCTAGAGTAATAGACACTTACTTGAAGAGTATCTCAGCATCTTGTGGTGGCTGGAGAGCATTTATCATTAAATAAAGTCTGTGTTTTATGATGTACAAGTTTACATTTGAGGTTAACAGAAGGAATTAAAGTTCAGGATGTTTCAGAGTCGTAACATTTTCCATTAAGGAGAAGGTGACCGTGCTGTCTTGTTACAGATGATCCAGAGTTTGGCCTTTCTGTCCACGTTACAGTGAAGATCCTCATAATACTCTGCAGTACAATCGTCATCTTTGAGTGGTGAGACCAACTTTTCTATGATGTGATCATTTCCAGCTACAGACTTATTGTTCTCTTGAAAATGTTTCACTTGTATTCATGTTTGTTTATTCCATCTTCTTTTCTTTCAGCTGCTTCAGATCAAGATGCTGCAACAAACCAGTGAAGGTAAGCTGCTAGATGAGGACAGCTGCATTATTCTGTCAACAGTCAGTTGTCTTCATCTCATTAAGGAGAGCTAATCTCACTTTATATTAGACTTTGATTTACCAAGACAAGCTCAAGAGCTGCAGAGCTGCATTAATCTTACTGCAGAGAACCAACACCTCTCTCTGTCTCTCTCTCTGTCTCTCTCTCTCTCTCTCTCTCTCTCTCTCTCTCTCTCTCTCTCTCTCTCTCTCTCTCTGTCTCTCTCTCTCTGTCTCTCTCTCAGGACTCAGATGAATCAGACTATGTCAACAGAGTGATTGAGATTCAGGCATCATGAAGGAGAAGAGGAAGACGTCACGTTCACCATAAATGGAATATTTCTCTGTTTCATCATTAGTTTGTGTAACACTGAGCTGATTTATTGCATGTTTATATAAATCCTTTTTCTTCTGCTGAATTGTGTTTTCTTATGCTTTCTTATTTCTTCTATGACTAACATTTACACTTTTTAAGGTCTTTAAACTTGACTTCTCCTTTATTGTTGTATTGTACACCGCTCACAAAGAATGACACAAACAGCCTTTTCTACTCCAATAAGTTTATATTACAGCTGTAGCTGATGGTCACATGTTTGCTTTAGTTACCTTGTGTGTGATCATGTAAATATAATCTCATCATTATTGGATCTGTATGAGGGCTCTTGTCACTAATTACTAAAGTCTCAAAGACTAAAGTAATAAGAAATAAATTAGAAAGTGTCTTGTGTTTGTGAGGATTTCATGATTTGATGTGAATCAGTGCTGTTGTTGATTTTCATGTTTGTCTGTGCTGCAGGAATGACTTTAATAAAACATGAACTTGTGGCTCTGAGTCTGTCTGAGCTCTGATTAGCTGTGAGCTTTTTGTACTTTAAGTCATGAGTGGTTCATCCATCAGCAGCTGGTCATGGTGACACTTTGAACTGCTCCTATTCACAACTTGGATCTAAATTCATCACTAGTCACCAACACAGACATGAACAGTGATGCAGATATTTGTGTTGCAGCTTTTAGAATTCATAGTTTGTGTCAAAATCATCTGATATCCTTAAAAAAGGCTGAATATCTCAATATAACAACCAGCATAAAGGTCATATCATTTCTAAATAACAATGAAAAAGGATGATTTGTTAGTTCAATGTTGCTGAAAATGCAAATTTCAATGTTATTATTATTTATTATTATAATTCAGTCAAACATTCTTGGCTACTTGAGGCTCGTGGTCACTCTATCATGTGTGTTTGGTTTACATGTGTCGATGATTGTTGAATTAAAAGCAATCACAGAATTTTGTGGATGATGAATTAAGGTTATTAAAGAGGAGTGTTGGACAGTAAACTGATGATCATGTTCGGAGTGCTGAGGAAACACTGAGAGCTTTTACTAAACAGGAAGTATAACTGTAGATCTATGTAGCTGAAAAAATTGAATTTCTGTGTAAAGTAGACGAGTTACACATGTAAAGTTTCAACTCACCCTTTCTATGATTTAACATGAACACTGTTTAAAGCTGTGTGCTGCAAACACAAGAGACAAACACTGGGTGGTACCAACATGTATGAAACCATCTTTGTCTCATCGTTAACACCTCTGAATAACCAAAAGCATTTGGTGTGAGGCTGCATTTATACATGCAGATGAAGGAGAGACTTGTTTCTGTGAGTGGCTGATAAACCAAAGTGACCACGCTAAAGAGAAGTGGTGGGATGTAACCTGATGAAGTCATGAACAGAGCTCTGAGAAAAACCTGAGAGCTAAAAGTAAACAGGGAAGTTGTTTTGTTGCTTCTGTCAACAAGTCCTCCACACAGCTCTCTGAGACAAAATGTCTTCATCATGTGCTCCACAGCTGTGTTCATTGTCCATGTATTGACTATGTATCGTCTGACTGGGACACTTTCCTTCAGTTACTTTTTGTTAACCCATCATCCAAATCTTTACCTGCTGTGACTCAGTTTCCATCAAAATACCTGATCAGTCCAGTATTTAACCAGGTGGTTTGGAGCTTCCAGGCATTTAAACACAGCCGTCATTTCTCACTTGTTAGCAATCAGCAGTCACCACCATCCTGTGTACCTCCTAAAATTAAAAACTAAAATCAAATTGTACACAAATAATAACATCTGTACACATCAAATATATTATTAAAGGACAGTGCTCAAGTCGTCTTTTTCTATTTTTTTTCGATATCGTGATATATATTTGTGGTGATGATATATACCATCATACAGTCAGTCTTCAGTATTGTTACCTCACTTGGGTGGAAAAAAGGAGTTACTGAAGAACAGACAACTCAGCGGTCGAGCAGGTCGACCAGTGATCGGAAGGTCGCTGGTTCAAATCCCGGCTCCGGCATTATTGAGCTGCATGTCGAAGTGCCCTTGAGCGAGATACTGAACCCTACATTGCTCATCAGTGAGGCCCTGCGATGATGGTGACTTGTCCAGGCAGCACCCTGCCCTCGCCCTGAGACAAGGCTGGGATTGGCTCCAGCAGCAACACCCCGTGACCCCATGGAAATCTTGTGGCCATATCGCCCAGCCCTTTGTGTTTCCTGGGTTTTTGTGTTATGTTTTGTTGTGTTTCCTTCCTGTGTTCCTGAGCTCCTCCTCAGCCTGACATTTCCTCCTCACCTGCCCTGCATCAGCTTTATTAGTCCTGTCCTGTTCCCAGTGTTGTTCTCAGCCCAGCAGCTCCTTCCTGCTCTCTTACTTCCTCCACTCATTTGTGTTTCTCCACCTCTCTCCACCTGCACCTCTTCCTCTTGTTACTTTAGTTTGGATTTAAGTCCAGTCATTAGTTCAGTCTCTGTCAAACTGTCGTGTTCTTGTTCCTGCTGTTACTTTGAATAAATGTTCATCCACTGATCTGCCTGTTTTAAATCTTCTACAGGCTCCACCTTTTCTGACCCAGTGTGATAAAGTTATGTTTGAATATTTGTTGAAGTATGTTAAATATAATTGTTAGTCATAAATTATATACTAAAGTAAAGTAAATACATACAGGCTCCAGTAAGGTCCCTGATCAAAATCATATTAAGAATAAGTCATCTGCATTCTGATAAGCTGAAGACTTCCTCACTCAGTGTGTGAACAGGAAGGATGAAGACTTCTCTTATTTCTGCAGTATTTCAGTCACGTGAATCAGAAGTCTGTTTGCTTTTATACTACAATGTCTTAGTAGAGACGTCTGTTACTGAGTCTGTTGGAGCTCTGCTGACACAAATTATCGGATTTTTAAAAGACAATTATTTCTCCGTTTGAGCTGCAAGTTGATTTGGTAAGGTCAAATGTTACTGCTTTTTATTTATTCAAATGTTTAGATACTCTGCTTTTAAAGATAATACATGACATATTTTATTTGTTGGTGACACAAATTACAAGTTGCTTCAGTGACAATTTATCACATCTATGATATCGATCTAACTCACACTGGTACATTTTTTATTTTCATCCCCAGGTGATGAGTGTCATGTCAGTCCTGTGTGTGAATATGGTGACAGCCAACATGTTGCTGAGCCTCTTCTTTCTCTCAGGTGAGCTGTTTGTTCACTCACTTTTATTTGGAGACACTGATTATTTACAGTTTAGAGAGCAGACATCATACTGTTGCTTGTTTATCATAAATTTGTCTTCCACATTTTGTTAATCATGATTGTGGTTTACAGGTGTTTTGGCTGATTGTACTAAGTATTCAGACCTCTTCATCACTGCACCAAAGAAGATGGAAGCACTGAGTGGATCTTGTTTGCAAATCCCATGTAACTTTAGTGCTAAATCAGAACAAGAGTTTGACAGCAACAGTGAAATCGTTGGAGTGTGGATTAAAAATGACTCCAGGTTTAAAGATTATCCAAACAATGTGATTTTCAACAGCAGGAGGACAGATAACATCTATCCAATGAAGATAACTGGAAACCTGGGAGAGAAAAACTGCACCACTTTATTTTCCAGTTTAATCACTAGTTACACAGACACATACTACTTCAGGATTGAGACAGAACAGTGTTTCTTGTTTGTTTTAGTAAAGCACTTTTGACTGCATTCTCATGAATTGACTCTAGAGTAATAGACACTTACTTGAAGAGTATCTCAGCATCTTGTGGTGGCTGGAGAGCATTTATCATTAAATAAAGTCTGTGTTTTATGATGTACAAGTTTACATTTAAGGTTAACAGAAAGAATTAAAGTTCAGGATGTTTCAGAGTTGTAACATTTTCCATTAAGGAGAAGGTGACCGTGCTGTCTTGTTACAGAGTTTGGCCTTTCTGTCTACGTTACAATGAAGATCCTTGGAGTCATAATGCTCTACAGTACAATCGTCATCTTTGAGTGGTGAGACCAACTTTTCTATGATGTGATAATTTCCAGCTACAGACTTATTGTTCTCTTTAAAATGTTTCACTTGTATTCATGTTTGTTTATTCCATCTTCTTTTCTTTCAGCTGCTTCAGATCAAGATGCTGCAACAAACCAGTGAAGGTAAGCTGCTAGATGAGGACAGCTGCATTATTCTGCCAACAGTATGGAGAAGGCCTTCGACAGGGTGGATCATGGGTACTTGTTTAAGGCTTTACATGCTTCTGGAGTGGGAGAACGTTTTGTCCATGCTGGGGCCTGATGTATAATGAAGGTATCTTGGCAGCGGTGCAGACTGGTGTCTTTAGGAAGACCCCATTGTAGTCTAGATCTGTCGATCTGACGACGTGTCAGTGCTGGTCAAAAATGATCAAGACCTGCAGGCAGTAGTGAGTGCACTTCAGATTAATCAAAAGGCTCTGTCTGCAAAAGTGAACTGGGGGAAGAGTGGGGTGCTGTTGTGTGGATGCTGGAGGTATGGGGTGGAACAGCAGGTCCAGAAGGTTGGCAGGAAGACACACTGCTGTCCTTTGCCTCTCCGAGCCTGGGGTTATTTGAGGGTGTGAAGGGGAAAGATTTGCATGCAGCGTAGGAACTTTGCAGTAGTGAAGGTCAGGGAGCATCAGTGGCTGCACTACCTTGAGGGACAGATGGTGGCAGAGTTTAGGTGGAGGGGGCTGTATAAGCTCCCTCTGTCTAAGAGGTCAGGGGATCTGCAGTGGAGGGTGTTACCTGGGGCCCTGGCAACAAATGTGTTTTGGTCTTAACTGCATCATAATGTGAGGGAGGGCTGTGTGTTCTGTGACGTGCCTGAGTCTGTACAGCATGTGTTTGTTGAATGCCATCGTTTGCTGTCTCTACTCTCTGCTCTCTGTGGGAAGATAGGAGCGGTGGTCCATGAGGGGCTTTACATACTGGGGCCCAGGTATTCAGCTCAGACCGAGCACAGAGATCTCCTGACTCTGTTTGGCCAGGCTGAACTGGCTACGTGGCTCACCAGGCGTAACAGGTTTGCAGGGTTCAGGGCCGGTGGACCCCGATTTACTGTTCAAGGGGCCGGTCTCTGCACGTCTTCTCGCTGAGTTTGAGTCTTATTCTTTTGTTAATGACCCTGACGTGTTTCAGAAGGTGACGTGTGTAGACGGGGCTGTTTGTAGCTTGAGGGAGACTGACAGGATCATTTGTTTATGAGAAGGTTCTGTCACCGGAAGAGTTTTAATTTGTGTGGGTGTGTCGGGGGGATGTACAGTGTAGTGCTGTGATGAGTACCTGGTTTTGATAAAGGTGGTTAAAAGTCAAAAGTCTCCTCCTATGCACTATCCCTGGAACCCCTCCTGCAAAAGATAAGATCATCTGTTCGAGGCCTGGTTTTACCTGGTTTTAACAGTAGCGTTGTTTTATCTGCTTACGCTGACGATGTCAGAGTCGACACAGTCGGTGTTGTTTTTATCCAGAGATGAGGGGGCCCAGGGCCTGGTCCACCTGGCTAGTAGAACAGCCACCTTCAGGATCCAGTTTATTCAGAGATATCTGACTGGACCTGAGGATCTGGTGTGGAGGGACGTGGCCGGCTGCATACTCAGGCGTGTCAATAACCTGGAGCTGGATGCTACTCTGTTTTTAACTGATTTTAAATTTCTAAAGTTAGGTGGGTTACATCCTTTTTATCAGGGTGTTTTTAAATCCTGGGCACTGTTTAAAAGTAAAAGAAGTGAAAAATGTGACTCTCTGTACTGGTTGTTAAACGAACCTCTAATCTGTGGTGCCAGGCTGGATGTGTGCTGCAGCACTGTGCCTGGGCTGATGGGGGTGCTGTGCAGGTCAAACTTTGTCTGCCTGAGTCAGCTGGTAGAAGCAGCAGGACTGGCGCTCACGGACAGCCGGACTCTGGGCTTGGTGCTGGGGGTGTGCTCTGTCTGACTGATGCAGAGGAGCCTGGAGCTGTGGAAGACGAGGCTGACCGAGAGGGAGAAAGTCCTCCTCCTCAAGCACAGCAGGGGAGAAGCTGAGCCCGATCCTACAGACCCGTACCCCGAGATCCACCTCTGCCCTGGGTTCAAAAATCAAAAATCTCTCTGTCTCTCTCTCTCTGTCTCTCTCTCTGTCTCTCTCTCTGTCTCTCTCTCAGGACTCAGATGAATCAGACTGTGTCAACAGAGTGATTGAGATTCAGGCATCATGAAGGAGAAGAGGAAGACGTCACGTTCACCATAAATGGAATATTTCTCTGTTTCTTGTTCCTCTAATTCTTAAATCTTCAATTAGTCTGCAAGAGTTTGGTGACGTGAACAAAGGACGAAGTCTAAACAGCGCAGATGTTTGTTTTGATGGAAGATAACACGAATATAATTCCATCATCATCATCATTAATTTGTGTAAGATTGAAACGATTTGTGGTACTTTTATGGTAATTATCTTTATTTTCCACTGTGGCGTGTTGTTTGTGTGTATTGATAATGATCTCCGAATGTGAAATGAGGACAGTTTATGTAAGATACTTTTGATGATGACGATTTTTTATTTACGTTACCTGCTTGTTTTAACTGAACAATGAATCATATCACACTGACTTGCACATGAGGTCTTTAAATCTAACTGTTTACTGATTGTAAATGGACTTGTATTTATATCCAGTAGTGATTTTACAGTCTCCTGAGCACTCAGACTATTTCACGCACTTGCATACACCTTCTCACACACACATTCACACACTGATGGCGGGGGTTCAGTATCTTGCACGACATGCAACCGGGGGATTGAACCACCAACCTTCCTCTTGTAATGTCTCCATCTTGTACCTGTAACAGGTGCCAAAACTCTGAGGCACTGACATGGTTGAAACAGTCTTCACTTCATCTTCTTCTGTCAGCACAAGAAGTTGAGGCACTGGGTGTCTGGTGGTATTATTAGATATCCTCTGTAGTTCAAGGAAACTGAGACACACTCACAGTTTAATATGTTATTACCACTGATGGAAATGTGTTGAAATAGATCTGTGTGTGTGGGTGTGTGTGTGGCTGATAAAGAAAATGGTGGGATATTATATGATGACGTACTAAGAAAATAAGTACTAACGGACTGACTGCAGCCACACAGCTCTCTGCAACAAACTGCCTCAACAAGTGGTCCAGGACTGTGTTTAGAGCAAAGATGGACCCGTGACTGTGTCTGAAGGACACTTTAACAGCTTGTTGGAATAACATAACAACAAATACTGTGCAGCTTCACCAAAAATCTGTGTAACGCTGGTTTGAATTACGAATTTATTATTCTGAAATGAGTCAGAAAAAAATCTTTCTTGTTGTGTGCTGGTGTTCCTTTGTATGTAAAATCTTATGAAAAGGTTCTTACTAGCAATGATGAGGCCATGTGAATGAGGTGAGTAGTCTTTTTTCTCTCTTGTCTGATGCAATATAAGTTTGCGCAGCATGTACAACGTAACATATTTTGACGTGCAACTGTATTGAGCAACAGTTAAACAGATCAAAGTAACCCACAGTGACTGTGCACAAGTCAGCAATATCATTGTGTTTGATACATGTGAACAAAGAGAAAGTCTGAAAATTTATCAATATTATCACATACATTACAGCATTATATGCACATGTAGTGATGTGATGTCATACAGACTTGCAGGGAGTCATGTGAATAAAAATACTCACGTGATATCAGCAGGAAAGCAGATCAATTCTTGTGTACTTCAGAAATAACATCTTCATAGATGTTCATAAAAGAGGAAGTCGACGTGGTATTAGTTACAACATCTTAACAAGGAACCTGATGGTGAGTGTCATGTCAGTCCTGTGTGTGAATATGCTGACAGCCAACATGTTGCTGAGCCTCTTCTTTCTCGCAGGTGAGCTGTTTGTTCACTCACTTTTGTTTGGAGACATTTCTTGAATCATTGGAGTATTTGTGTCTCTGGCTTTGGTTTCCAGCGGGGGTCAGACTTGTGTGGGATTAAGTGGAATTGTTATCTTGCTCTTGTAAACTGATGAAATGATCATTAACAGACTGAACAATGAAAACAGCCATAATGTAAAATATTACTGCTGAAGTATATTATGTCTTTCTGTTAATGAAGATCGTTTTAAACATTTTGTTTATCACGATTCTGGTTTACTGGTGCTTTGGCTGCTTGTACTCAGAAGTCAGGCCTCTTCATCACTGCACCAAAGAAGATGGAAGCACTGAGTGGATCTTGAGTTTGACAGCAGCAGAGAAATCTTTGGAGTGTGGATTACAAATGACCTCAGGTTTAAAGATTATCCAAACAATGTGATTTTCAACAGCAGTAGGACAAATAACATCTATCCAATGAAGATAATTGGAAACCTGAGAGAGAAAAACTGCACCACTTTATTTTCCACTTTAATCACTAGTTACACAAACACATACTACTTCAGGATTGAGAGCAACTCATTCAAGGCAACAGCTTCTTGTGATCCTCTTCAAATAACAGTTAAAGGTGAGAAAATGTATTTTAGTCAGTCTATAACGCTATTAAAAATCTAAAAAGTTACACTTTTTCAATTGTAATTCTGATTAAAAACTGAGTCTGTAGTTAGAGTTTGACATTATATGGTCAAATATTA
>JARJLU010019668.1:0-51112 GCA_030272975.1 Sparidentex hasta
AAATATTACACAGTGCACCTTTAATAAACAATAGGATTGCTTCAAAAGCGCTAGTTAACCGTTAACGTTTCACCTTGCAGCAATGGCAAAGGTAAAAAAAATGATAATGCAAATTTAAGGCTACTAAAATAAAAGGCTACTCAGTTTCTCTAATTTACATATAATGTACTGAAAACCATTCCTTTTTTAGATAAACAGTGTTAATGCAGCTTTTCTCACAGTATAAGACATTATTACGTTATGAGGTTTTATTACATTATGAGTTGCTATATAGTGGAGCTCATAACGTAATAGGTTATTACATTATTACGTTATGCGCAAAGACGTTATTACGTTATGCGCTCATGATTTTATTACATTAAGAGTCGATTATTACGTTATGAACATTTATTACATTTCAGTTATTACGTTAAGAGCCGTTATTACGTTAAGAGCCATTATTACGTTATGAGTTGCTACACACCTCTCTCTCCGATATCTCCTATCACCATGCAGAGGAGGTCGGCCTGTGAAAATTACTCCTTTCATTACGTAACAACAGGAGCTGAATCTGAACAGCCTGTAGGAGCACCTTTTTACCAGTGGGTGGGCTGCAGAGACCATGCAGGAATTGCTTTTTTTCCTGGGTTGGCAGGCTCAGGGAGGACCAGCTTATATATGTAGACGCCGGAGAAAATGTGTTTATCATAATACGGGACCTTTAATTTCTGCCACAGTGTTGAGACTCAATACAATATCAGTGATAATTTTCACCATCATCAAACTGTTTCCATTGATGAGGAGATAAAACATTGAATTATCATCCAGCTCTATAAAAAGCACGTTTCAGACTTGGTTTACTGATGATTGGCAGTTGATGTTTGCCTGCCTGGTTCAAGATTTAAACCAGCTGTCCCCCTACCCCATTCTTTCCTCCTTTCCACCACGATGAATACAAAGCATTACATCAAGAGACTAGACAGATGGCAAACAATATCAAGAGGAATGACAGCTTATCACAAAAGAAAAAGTAACCGCAACACCGAGAGACAGACCAAAAAAAAGGGAAGAGGGGGAGAGAGAGTAATGGCCAGCTTTTGAGTAGAAGAAATACACATGGTAAAGCTGCTCTGACACACCAGACGGAGATGAAGTAGAGGGAGCTCACAAGAGACTGAAGTGAGGAGACTGGCATTAAAGCCTGCCACCACAAATACTGCCTCCAGACAGAGGGAATGGCAACCCTAAATAAATGTCTCAGTGTGTGTCTGTGTGTGTGTGTGTGCGTCTGTATAAGTGATAATGGAATGAATGTTTGAGTGGGAGAGCATGTGTCAGTGTTCCATGCGCCCGCTTACGTATGTGTTTTGCGTCTGTAAGTATGTGTGATGCGTTCATGTCTCCACGCTTTAACTCCCCGATAACAAATTTCTCAGTGGCCATAAAGCAAAGCGACAAAACTATCTAATAAAAAACCAACAAGTGGAATGTTGGGATATGTAAGAGGCGTAAAAGCCCCTCGACTGAAAGATCAATAACTCTGGCAGATTTATATGAGGAGCTAAACTTTTTGCTTCCTCGACCCAGACTGTCTTAGTCTGACACTGTTGTTTAAATTACAAGAGCAAAAGAGGCAGAGGCTCATAAAAAAAAGAAAAAAAAAAAAATACAAGTCCGCTATCCAAGTAAGTTGAATTACCGGCGCCTGGGTAATGCAACTTACTGACAGGCATCATCACAGGAGAGACTGTGTTTAATCCAACAAACATTTGCAAGCACGCAGCACGCAATCCATCCGGACAGAAGAAAACAGAGGGGCTTCAGTTTCACCACCAGTTTGTTTTAAATCTGTAACACATCATCTGAGAGACAGCTAAACTGTCTCCCATGACCCAACAATTCCAAAATGCAACACACGACACGAGGAGTTATGCCAATAGCTGCCCGTTGGCACCGGCAGAAACGTGTCCTGATGCACTGACTCACCTTCCCGCAATGACGCTTCTCAAGATTTCTCAGCTGTGGTGGCATTTACGGAAAACAAGGAGCTGTTGGCCACGAATGCCTGCCGTCCTTACTAACTGCGATCAGTTGGATGAGCTGTCCTTAGTGCAAGGTCAGGCCACCACCATTCGCTAGAAAGCAGGAAAGAAGTGTGAAATTTGCAGGGATCCAACTGAAGACCTTAAAGTGAATTATGTACAGCGGGGTCATACAGTCTGAGACCACACTTAAAATTGCAAGGGTAAGAAAGTCAGAGCTTACAGTTCTTTTGTTGTCATTCTAAGCAAAGACAGGTCTTTCTGAGCCTAAAATCAAAGCTGGACTCAAGGATTCCATGGGAGCCGTGCGTGGAGCGTTTCACAGGAACTTGATCAGATGCATCCTTACGCACAATCGAACCCAATGTGACCACGCCATCAGAATACGAATACATGCATAATGCTCTCTGTATGCATCCTAAATGCTTGACTTTTGAGAGTGCAGTTGATGTCCCGCAATGCAATCCATGAAAGAAATGGGGAAACAGGTCACACTTCCTAAGAAAGGAGTTCTCAGAGGATATAGCTGGAAAACATCTAGCTTTATCTATACATGAACTGGCTTTTATGTCCTGATAGAACTGTTATTTTTCATTGAAATGCATCTTTAAATACACGTATAACTCGTTTATACAGCCTTGCAAAATAACAGCAGATATACTGTATTATACAGATTAATATACGGCTGGAAGTGTATGGCTTTCTTACTAACATATGGAACTGGGATGTAGGTTTTTTATTTCTCCAGTCTGCCTACTGAATGAACAGAAAGAGAATACAAATGTAGGTATGGAGAGGTTAAATTGGAGAGTAGTGAAGAGAGTGTGTGTCTGTATGAAATGGGAAGATATTGTCCATGCGTAGGCCCTAATTTCCATATAGCATGACTCACTGCTGTCGTCTGAAGGGTCAGTTAAAGGTCTGGATACAGAATGCAATGACTGCGGACGTGACAAAAATCATCCCTTTTGTCTGGTGGAAGGCTAGGAGCTGACAGCAAAGCCTATTAGTGCCTCCACCGAGCCCCAGGCTGGGGTGTTCTCATCTATACATGTGCGCGTGGGCCTCCTCAGATACACGCATGTGTCTGTGTGAGGTAAAGATTTGCATCCCATTATATTTGAAAGACTTTCTCTGTCCTGACAAATGAGGGAGAAATATGTCTTAAAAATGTAAATGTTGTGCTTGTTAGAGAATTTTTTTACTTTATTTTAGGCAGAGCCTTGTTTCTCTAATGGCAGATCATTGAGAGTTTTTCCAGCGCATCGCCCTGGGATAACTCTGCTCTCGTTTGTGTTTTTGCAGTCTACACACTGGTCTGTTAATTGTGTGCCATAGTGTAGAATTTCTCACTGGTTATTATCTGCATGGTCGTATCAAACTCCACCGTGTCTCATCAGACTGTTTAAACAGGTTTAGTCATCTGTGTGTGTGTGTGTGTGTGTGTGTGATAACTCTTAGCCTCATCACCCTTACTGTCCTCCAGCTAACCGTCCTCCAGAATGTGTGAAACCACGAGCCTGGATAAAAGTATTTCTTCTCTTTTCAAATTGTCTGAAATGAAACAGACATGATATTGCATGCTACTGACAGCACCGTGAACTTAGCATGTCTTGGCTGTCAGAGTGTTGATAGCTTGAAGCAGGGTTAGTGGGGACTTCTTTTGAATTTTTTTGGCCCAATGAAAAACATCTCAAAAGCAGCTCAGACATCTCATATTTTCAGAATTTGCTTGCGTGTTCCAGGGCTCTTCCCCCCCCTAGCTGTAAATAAAATTAAAACAACAAATCATCATGGTCAGCTTTTCCATTATGGGCATTGAAGGTATGTAGTGCGGTACTTACAGTTACCAAATTTACATTTGTTAAAGGGATAGTTCGTGTTTTATGAAGTGGGGTCATATAAAGTACATATCTATAGTCAGTCTGTTCCCTACCATAATCACCGATCAGCGCAGCCTCAGTTAGGAGAAGAAGAGAGCCGCTCTAGCCCAGATGCTAAGCTTTGTACTGCAGCGAATGGTGCCCAGCAAAGCGAATTTTAAGCACCTAAAACAAGGCTCACCTAAAAAAATTCTAAAACAGTTCAATTGTATGTTGTATAGAGAAAATTCACACCTTTACATCACTGTCTATGGAAGTTCTACGGCCTGTGTCTGAAAGTGTTATGTTTTGTTTTGATCAAAAGTAAACAGAGTTACATTCATAAACCTCTTGTCTAGCAACTGGGACTCGCACTGTATTTTGCCACTCACAGAGCACCTGTTTTACTAATGCGTAGGGATATGGGGATTCTACGGCCTTGTTTTAGGCCCACCAGAAGCAGCCGTCGGGTGCGTGGTCAGCCCGGAGGAAGTCTGCTTCCTAGGCGTGCTAACCCAAAGCATCGCGAACTCTGTCAAGGGCTGTATCTGTCATGAAAGGAACTAGAATAATGCAGCAGGTGCTTGGTACTGGAGTGGTGTATACTCTTATCATAGTCATGGATTAGATTGGTTGGCTGAAGTGTGCTTTGTACAAGTGGAAAAAGAAATGTCGATTGCAAAAGAGATTGTCAGAGATTGTGCTTTTCAATGTCCTTCAATAAAACACACTTGATCAGTGGCCTTATGCTTCAAACTATAGTGCTTTACTACCCTTCTAGCATCAGCTGTGCAATTTAAAGGCCTCCGCAGTCTTGCTAGCAGTAATTCTGTACATCATACACACGTCTGCTTGCTTCTGTCGCTTATTATACACTGGCCTACCTAAGGCAACAAACTTGAAAGCACAGGGTCCCTTAACCAGGCTGCTGTATTTGACACATTAGCAGCGAGAACAGGCTGCTTCCAACTTTACAAGACTCAAGTGGCTCTTACTTTGGTGGCGTATTAGGAATAATGCTAAACATGAGTTATAGTTTGTGGAATGGAAAACTGGAAGCCTGTGCCAAAAGTGTCAGACTTGGGACAAAGAGAGAGGACTCAGATGCGGTTGTCAGAAGTAGAATCAATGTTTTATTTTTCTGATTCGCGACTCTTCAGAAGACGTGATAAATAAAACACTATGAACATACTTGGAGACAAACAAGACAGGACAAACATATAACACACAGAACAAAGGACGCTCCCGAAGGAGGATACCTACTCTACTCTTAATATCTGAAGTATGAAAATTTACAAAAAGAAAATCACTCCGCAGAGGATGGCGCAAGGCTATGAAAAATACACTACTCTATGCATAAACCAAAATATAACAGAAAGCGCTCCCGAAGGAGGAAGGAAACCATCCTGCTTTCTTTTACAGGCTTGAGTTGGCTGACGTGAAACGTGGGATGTACTCTCAGGGACCGAGGCAGGCGTAGACGAACTGCGGCCGGGCCCATTTTCCGGGTAATAGTGAAAGGTCCCACAAACCGCGGGGCCAACTTCTTGGATGGGACCCTGAGCTTCAGATCCTTAGCGGATAACCATACTCTTTGTCCAGGTTGATAATTGGGTGCTGGGCGTCTCTTACGGTCTGCGCTTCTTTTGACCCGGTCTCCCTGTCGGATCAGGACCTGTCGGGCGGCTGCCCAGATGCGTCGGCAGCGTTGGACCATGGCATAGGCCGAGGGGACCGACGCTTCTCTTTCATTGTCCGGAAACAGTGGGGGTTGATAACCTAGGGCGCAATGGAAATTGTGAGCATACTCTACCCAGACCAGGTGCTTGCTCCATGTAGAGGGGTTCTGGTGTACCACGCAACGGAGGCCGGTTTCCAGTTGCTGATTGAGGCGTTCGGTCTGGCCATTGGCTTCCGGGTGATATCCAGACGTTAAACTGGCTGTGGCTCCAATAAGTCTGCAGAACTCCTTCCAAAACTTTGCCACAAACTGGGGCCCCCGGTCCGAGACAATGTCTTTAGGGAATCCATGGACTCTGAAAACTTGATTCATCATCACTTCAGCAGTCTCTTTTGCTGAAGGTAGCTTAGGTAATGCTACAAAGCATGCCATCTTCGAGAATCGATCGACCACCGTTAGTACGGTGGTGTTCCCCTGAGAGACCGGGAGCCCAGTGACAAAGTCCAATGATATTTCTGCCCACGGTCTGGAAGGAATGGGCAGCGGTTGAAGGAGTCCTGACCGTGCTTTTGACGATGTCTTGTTCCGGGCGCAGACCGAACAAGCTTCTATGTACTCCCGGACCTCCGTTTCCATAGCGGGCCACCAGAACCTCCGGGAGATGACATACATGGTTCTCTTGACTCCCGGATGACAGGAAAGCAGCGAGGTGTGAGCCCAATGAATCACTCTAGGCCGCAGTTCTGCCGGGACATACAGACGGTTGTCAGGGCAGCCATCCGGTGATGGGGCTCCACCGTTAGCGTGCTTAACCTCCTTTTCTATAGGCCAAGAGACCACTCCAACCACACAATTCAGTGGAAGGATATTTTCGGTCTGCTCGGTCTTAGCCTCGGGATCGAAGAGGCGAGAGAGAACATCCGGTTTGATGTTTCGGGATCCCGGCCTGTAAGACAGAGTAAAGGAGAATCGATTAAAGAACAAAGCCCACCTGGCCTGGCGAGAGTTAAGTCTTTTAGCTTTACGAATGAACTCAAGATTTTTATGATCAGTCCAGACAATGAAAGGTTGTTCGGCCCCCTCTAGCCAGTGTCGCCATTCTTCCAACGCGACCTTTACTGCTAGAAGCTCTCGATTGCCGACGTCATAGTTTCTTTCTGCTTGGGACAGCCGTCTTGACAGGAACGCGCAGGGATGCATTTTACCATCCTTTTCCGACCTCTGAGATAACACTGCTCCCACCCCGTCGTTCGAAGCATCTACCTCCACCACAAATTGTCGCTGTGGATCCGGCAAGGTGAGAATGGGTGCTGAGGTGAACCGTCTTTTGAGTTCCTGGAACGCCTTCTCAGCTTCGGGGTTCCAGCGAAAAGAGACCTGGGTAGAGGTGAGAGCATGGAGAGGAGCAGCTGTAGCGCTGAAGCCCCTGACAAACCGCCTGTAAAAGTTCGCAAATCCAAGGAATTGCTGAACCTTCTTGCGGCTGTCTGGAGTGGGCCAATTAGCCACCGCGCTTACTTTAGCCAGGTCCATCTGTACTCTTCCAGGGGCTACAATGAAGCCCAGGAACGAGACAGTGTCGGCATGGAAAACACTTGTCTCAGCTTTAACATACAGGTGATGATCGAGGAGTCTTTTCAATACTTGATTAACATGGTCTTGGTGGGTGGCAAGGTTGGAGAGTAGATCAGGATATCATCTAAATACACATACACAAACTGGTCCAAGAAGTCTCTCAATACATCATTAATCATGGCCTGAAACACAGCTGGAGCGTTAGTAAGCCCAAAGGGCATGACACAGTACTCGTAGTGGCCACTGGGGGTGTTAAAACCAGTTTTCCACTCGTCCCCTTCTCTGATGCGAACCAAGTGGTAGGCGTTTCGGAGGTCTAGTTTGGTGACAACTTTGGCTTGTTGTAGTTGATCAAACATCGATGTCATCAGAGGTAGCGGGTATCGATTCTTGATGGTGATATCATTCAGCGGGCTGTAATCTATGCAGGGTCGGAGAGATCCGTCCTTTTTCTCCACAAAGAAAAACCCGGCTCCGGCCGGAGACGACGAAGGACGGATTAATCCAGCTTTTAGGGACGCAGAGATGTAGTCATTCATGGCTTGGCGTTCTGGACCGGAGATGGAATAAAGCCGCCCCTTGGGAATGGTGGACCCGGGAATCAGGTCTATGGCACAATCGTAGGGGCGGTGAGGAGGAAGAGATAGTGCTTTGGTTTTATTAAATACTTCTTTCAGATGGTGATAGCAAGACGGAACAGAAGTCAGGTCCGGGTATTCTGGGTCTGTGATGTGGTCAGCAGAAAACAGATTTATTTCAGCAACTGGGTCAGTGTCATAGTGGTTAGCGCATTCCTCTCCCCAGCCTTTAACTTGCCCGTTCTTCCAGTCGATATGCGGATTATGTAGAAAAAGCCAAGGTTGTCCCAAAATCAGAGCGTGAGATGTGGAAGTAAAGAGATGGAATTGAATGTGTTCTTGATGACTCCCAATGTTCAATTGGACAGGTTTACTTACATGAGTAATAACAAAAATGTCTGCCCCATTTAGCGAGCGGGCTCGGATAGGTCTCTCTAGGCTTTCACAGTCTATTTGTAGCTTGCGAGCCAGGTTCCAATCCATAAGACTTTCGTCAGCCCCAGAGTCTATCATAGCCTCCAATTCATAGTGTGAGTTTAACATTACTTTAGTGAGGACGCGAACGGCGGTCTTGGAGACCTGGTTAGAACTCACCCCACGATGTTTCTTGACTGGACAGGTACTGACGAGATGGCCGGCTTCACCACAGTAAAAACACCTTCCTTCCTGGCGCCTCCTTTGGCGTTCCTCTGGTGTCAGTCTGGTTAGCCCCAGTTGCATGGGTTCTTCGTCGTTACGGCTTACGGCGACTTCCGAAGTCCCTCGTAGCGGTGTCGGCCATTTTGTTTCGGGCGCAGCGGTGGCTCCGTAGCTCTCTCCCCGTCTTAGTCCTCGTTGCTTCTGAAGTTGGTTCCGACGGTTGTCTGTGCGGATGGCGAGGGTGATGAGTGCATCTAGGCTGGTGGGTAAATCCAGCGGTACGAGGAAATCTTGGAGCTCTGATGACAGTCCTTTCAAGAAGATATCGTACAGCGCTGTATTGTTCCATCCACTTTCCGCGGCCAGAGTGCGGAAGTGGATAGCGTAGTCGCAGACTGATTTATTACCTTGTCTGATTAAGCTGAGTTCTTGTGCCTTCTCCCGGTTTGAACAGACCGGATCAAAAGTCTTTGTTAATGCCGCTTGGAATCCGGCAACAGTCTCACATGTAGAAGAATTTCTGCTCCATTCCGCGGAAGCCCATGCCTTGGCTCGCCCCCCCAGGTGGGAAATCATGAACGCCACCTTGGCTCGTTCAGTCGAGAAAGCTCGTGGATTAAATTCAAAGTGAATAGAGCAGTCTATCAGGAAAGTCCGGCAAAGCCCGGGTTCACCTGTGTACTGGGTCGGCGGAGCCAGTTTGCATGTGGCTCCTCCGGAGGAAGCCGGTGCATCCGGGAGTGCTGTAGGAGGCGGAGTCGGAGGTACGGGGATGGGTCGGCTGAGTTGCCCCAGTAGATCTTGCATCTGTGACGTGAGCTGCCCCATGTTGGCTGCCATGGCGGCCTGGAACTCCTCTTGACGATTAAGACGAGCTTCTTGGGTTCGAAGAATCTCTGAGAGTCGTTCTGCCTCCGCTGAGTCCATGTCTGGCCTAAGTATACTGTCAGACTTGGGACAAAGAGAGAGGACTCAGATGCGGTTGTCAGAAGTAGAATCAATGTTTTATTTTTCTGATTCGTGACTCTTCAGAAGACGTGATAAATAAAACACTATGAACATACTTGGAGACAAACAAGACAGGACAAACATATAACACACAGAACAAAAGACGCTCCCGAAGGAGGATACCTACTCTACTCTTAATATCTGAAGTATGAAAATTTACAAAAAGAAAATCACTCCGCAGAGGATGGCGCAAGGCTATGAAAAATACACTACTCTATGCATAAACCAAAATATAACAGAAAGCGCTCCCGAAGGAGGAAGGAAACAAAAACCAAAATCTCTAAACTGAAACACAAACTCTAACCAGAAAATTTATGAAATCAAAATCACTCTCTTTAGAGGTCTGAACACAGAAAAATAAAACAAGATTATACTTAACGAGACGAGGGTTTTCGAGGACTGTGAGACAAGGGCTTGGGTACACGACGAGATGACGAAATACTTAGGCGACGCAGACAGGGGAAGACAAGGACTTTATACACATGAGGGAGGGAGACACAGGTGCAAACAATCAGGAATTAGGGATGACATCAGACCAGGAACACAAGAGGAAGGGCACGTGATCTGAAACGAGAGGAGAGTTACTTTCAAAATAAAACATGAATTCACAGGACAGACCCCAAAGACGAGACAACCTCACCACGATGTGACACATCTGAACTTCACCTGAACTATACCTTTTTCTCAACTAAACTACACCTGTCTCTCACCTGAACTACACCTGTAGTTTAAACACATCTCATCTGTAGTTTAATCTCACCTTAACTACATCTGTATCTCACCTGAACAAAACCGGAATTACACCTATATCACACCTTAACCACACCTGTATATCACCTGAAATACACTTGAATCTCACCTGAACTACACCTGAATCTCATCTGAACAACACTTGAACTACACCTGTATCTCACCTAAACTACACCTGTACCTTACCTGAACCACCCCTGTATCTCACCTGAACTAGACGTGAACTACATCTGTATCTCAGTGAACTACAGCTTTATCTCAAATGAAGTACACCTGAAATAGACCAGAAACACACCTGCAGTTTACACACATCTCATCTGTAGTTTAATCTCACCTGAACTACACCTGCAGTTAAATATCAACTGTGTAACCTGCAGTAAATGTTCGACTCAGGTGTGTGTTTGTCCCTCAGGCTCAGGGATCAGTGCTGATAGCAGAGCTGACCTGTTATGAGGACGATGTCATACAGGTAAGTCACCTCTCTTACAGGGGGGCCACCTGTCATACAAGTAAGACACCAGTTGTACAGGTGGGTCACCTGTCGCACAGGTAAGTCACCTGTTGTACAGTAACAGATATCCTCAGTAGTATATAAGTAGCGTTTGTTCCTCAGAGTCAGTACAGGATCCTGGTGGAGATTGTGAATGAGAACGACAACAGACCGAACTTCCTGCAGGAGACGATTCAGCCGTTCACTATCAGCGAGGTAGAACATGGCCGACTGATAACGCTTCTCTTTACATTTAGATAGAAAATGACCTTTCAGAAAAGTGATCGTATAAAAGGTGCATTTGTATCTTTTATAATAAAGTGTGTTTTGTGTGCAGCTGACAGCAGTGAACTCTGTGGTTTTCACTGTGAAGGCTGTTGACGCCGATGGAGACATGATCACTTACATCATTGATCAATCATCGGTAAGGACCTCAGGCCCGTCCACACACTTCTGTCTATGCCTCGTATATGTCTCAATATCCTGTCACCTGTCACCTGCAGCGTGACGCCTGGTTCTTCAGGATTGATCTACCCAACACTGGAAACATAGTTCTGGATAAACCACTGGACTATGAGACCAGAACGCATCTGCAGGTGATGATCTGGGCTCAGGTAACACTCCAGCTGGTTTAAACTATGTTTTATTAAAACACCTGATGTAAAAACAACATCCTGTCCAGACATTTTATTTTGCTTATGATGTGAACAGGAAGCAAACACTGTGGAGAAATTCAACACGTCTGCTGTTCTGACGGTGATCATCAAGGATGGAGACGACCAGTACCCTCACTTCCTGCCCTGTACACCTGTCTCTCCAGGTGTTCCTGTCTGCATGAACCCCACCTACACCACCAACATCACACGCAAACAGCAGGTACAAACGCACACAGACACACACATGGTAAACACTCAGGTGTGCACAGCTGTTGGGGTGTTTTGATCCTTTCAGGTAAAATTAGTTCAGAAAAAGGTTCCAGTTGTTTTGAGGGTTATAAATGTTGTTCTGTTCTGTTTTTGTTCTCTGTATTTTCTAAAAACAACTATGTTTCAGGATGCGGTTCTGCAATTTTCTCCTGGTCCAATCAGAGCAGAGGATGGAGACAGAGGGATCAACACTCCTCTGATCTATTCCATCCTGTCTGGTCAGTTGTAACACAACCTGTCATGTGACACACACCTCACACAAACTGTGTAGTCAGCAAAACTACTTAAATGAGTTCTCAGACAGCAGGGAGAACTACCTGAGTGGTGAAGACAGCTGGTTCACCTTCTGTTTAGACCGTCTCATACTGGACTTAAGGACATTCAGTGTGTGTGGACAGATGTGTTTATGTGTCAGCAGGTGGTGATCAGGGTAGATTTGAGATCAACAACAGGACAGGTGAGATCAGGTTAACCCGACCTGTGAACGACCAGCAGCTGGTGGCAAACTTCACACTCAGTGTCATGGTAACGGCACCACTTCCTGTTTAATTTTCAACTAAAACAAGAGTGCAAAACAAGGTCCGATCCACCTGTCCTCTGGTCACAGGTGTGTCAGGCCAATGACCGGCTGAAGTACAGTGTCGCATCGGTTCTGATCAGAGTTCTCAGTGAGAACATGTTCCCTCCGGTCTTCAACAGAACCACCTTTAAAGGTTTCATCATCCAGAGCTCTAGCCCCGCCTCCATCATCTCCACCTATGGGAACCAGGTGTTACAGGTCCAGGTGTCAGATGATGACTTCCCTGATGTAAGAACATCTGCTGCTCTACCTGTTTTATAACCTGTATGAAACCGGGTAAGTCATCACGGCTGTCTAATCACAGGGCCGGAATCCAAACATCCACTACTCCCTCCATCCTCCATCTGGACTGTACCAAGTCACCCAAGGGGGGGTTCTGATCGCCAGGACAGACCAACTGCACGCATTTGCAAGACACATACTTCAGGTGGGTTACCTTTATTATACCATGGTACTACAATAATGCAGTACCACTCAGGTAGTACTGCCTGTATGACAGTACTACAATAATGCAGTATTCTTCAACTGACTGATTTCTTATCTGTCAGCCCTGTGGTCCAAGTTTTGTTGAAGGAAATAAAACTACTACAAAGGTTATGTCCGATAAAGCCAGGGATCCACAAAGCCAGGGTTAAACCAAGTGTTTATTTTATGTTTCTGAAGATTGATCTCTTATGTTGTTGAACACATTAGCTGATCATTGATCCAGATGACCATAACACGATCATTCTGCAGACCATTAATACAGACAAACAATCATCAACTTGAACTCATTAACACGTGATTGTACATGTGATTATGTCTGTGACTCTGCAGGTTGTAGCCAGAGATGAAGAGTCAGGAGAAGAAGTTTCAGCTTCAGTGGACATTGAAGTCCTGCAGCGAGGACAACCAGGTGAGAACACCAGCAGCAGCAAGTAACACTTAGACTCTCTCTCTCTCTCTCTCTCTCTCTCTCTCACACACACACACACACACACGCACACACTAACACGCACGCACGCACGCACGCACGCACACACACACACACACACACACACACACACACACACACACACACACAGCAGTGCAGTGGGTTGTAAAGCGAGGGAGGGGGGGCTCTTGGAAGTCTTCCACTCCACTGATCACTAACTGATCAGTCATCTGTTTCATTAATGAGATAACAGTCTCATTAGAAACACAGACAGTCAGCAGGACAACAGAATCTGTCATTAATAGACAAAACTATAACACATCATAGTGACTTAAGGCCTCTTTGGTTTTGAATGGATTTATTCATTATGACTCATGATTCATAAATGAAGTCTGACTATTTAGCAGAAAAGTCAAAAAGTTTATTAACAGCTGATGTCACAGATGTCAGATATCAAGTTATGACCTTCAGAATGATCCCATAGATGTCTGACATATATAACTCTCTGTAGTCCCTTGTTCACTGACATAAATTTTAATCTTTTCAGTTCTTGTGGTGCATTCACCGACATAAGCTTTATCCTGTTTTCAGTCACTTGTGCTGCATCCACCGACATGAATTTTCTTGTTTTCAGTCCCTCATGGTGCGTTCACTGAGCAGCAGTTGTTTGGAGATGTGGACAGCAGGCTGGCAGGAGGAATCGCAGCAATGATCCTGCTACTGTTTCTATCATCAGTTTTGTTTCTGCTGCTTCGAACCATCAGGAGACGTCAGCGACAAACAAACACTGACGAACACGCAGCTGTCGCCCTCGGAAAACATCCCAACGTGGTACAAACTTAAACTCTTACACTATCACCTGCCGACATCTTAAAGATGTTTGCTGGTTTCAATTATGTGTTTTTCTCCACAAACATAAAGCACCTCTGATGAATATCTTATAGAAAGTGTGATGATGAGTTTGTGTCTCTGGTGCTGAATCATCAGCTGAATCTGCAGTCGTTTTTTACAGACTTTCAGCTAATTTTCGATCTGTTCTGGCTCTCAGTGCTCTCACAGAAGAAGCTGTAAAGAGTCAGTGTACACTTCAAACACCAGACAGACAGAGATTAGATGTGAACACAGCAGAGCATTCAGTAGCTAAAAAGTCAGATGTTGACTTACTGGATTCATCAGGAGACACAACCAATCACAGCATCAATGTTACAAAAGAGACATCAGTTACTGATTTAAGGGTTAGGGTACAGTTAAAGGTTGCCTCATCTGTATGGGACACGTGTGCATTGATGTTTATATCAACCTGATGTCTGGACTTCCTGTGTTGTTCTGTAGCATCTGCTCTGCTTTCAGACGGTGAGTTCAAAGCTGCTCTTCAGTCGTCATGTTGTGATAGTCAGTGTGCACTTCCTGTGATGTGCTTCTGTTTATAGCCTCTCTGTGGTGCTCTGTGTCATCATGAACATCCACCTTCAGCATTGTGTGGATGAGCATTAGGGTGGTGCTCTGTGTTACAGTGGTTTCATCCCTTTCTTATATTTGCTCCTCTCATTTTTTTCTGTCTTTTTTTGGTTAGAAACTTCCTTAATTTTGTGAAACTTGAGTGTGAATGAAACTTACTCTGCAGTCACAACAATATAAACTGAAGTCAGAACTGTATAAACTGAAGTTATGAACAGTACAAACTGAAGTTATGAACAGTATAAACTGAAGTTTATGATGTGTACTTCAGTTGGCCACCAGGTGGTGGTCTTTAGCCTGTTTTCCACCTTTATGTCCAGCAGTTGGATGAGAAGTTCAGGGTGTGTGGGAAAACAAAGTGAAGACGAATCAAGCTGTTGTCTCCAACAGGTTAGCTCCAGTCGACCAGTCTTCTCCACGGACGAGTCTTCATACTCCAGAGCTTTCAGCCATCAGTATGAGTCTTCTTCACATGGCAGACATGGAGTCTACACCCGGAGACACTCTCAGCTTCCTCCTCCTTCATCATTATCATCATCATCATCATCATCATCATCAAACATCATCATTGATCCTGGAAAAAGATCCAGACAGCACTCATATCTGTGTCCTGTCCAAGAAAAACCTGAAGGACCCATCGAAACCCTCAGAGCAGCTGAGTCCACAGGTGTGTCCACAAGTGATGACAGCACAGCAGAGACTCTTCAGAGGGACAACAAAATGAAAATAAACCAATCAGAGGATTTAGAAGACCCATACAGGTAGACGGACTCTGTGATCAGCCTGAAGAGCCAATCACAGGGCAGAACAATCAATCTGACAAATGTCTGAAGAGCCAATCACAGAGCAAAAACAAACCGGAGTCTTTAATCATGTTTACTTTCTCTTGTTGTTTATTTTCATGTCGATGGACAGAAATCAGTCTCCTTACTAACAATTCACTAATTGATTCATATAAATCTACAAGTGTGAACACATTTAAAACAATGTTAAGGATGAATACAGTTCATAAATAATCACTATAAATACAAATATATAAATGTTGTCTTCATGTATGAACATTATTTACGTGTATGTGTTCACAGATCATCTGTACTGATTGTGTTGTTCGTGTGTTTGAGATGTTTCACAAACACATGATATGTTTAAAGCTAGGGTCTACAATCCTGGAGAGCTAGCAAGATTTGAAAGTGGCACCTCCTCTAAGTTGCCCCCCCATCCGTCAGTGCTCCGTCCAAAGCCACGCCACAACGAACCTGAATGCGTATCTGGCAGTGGGACTAGCAGGGAGAAGGAGATGCCGGATGCACAGAGCAGACAGGAAGTCAAGCGCCAAAATAACAAACATCCAGTTACTTTTCAAAATAAAACACTCCATGTTGACACCAGCATACAAGCACCAGCACCAGCACACAAGACAAACACAAGCTCTTCTGCTGATCCTTCGGTTGGGAACACTTTGTGTTGTTGCTTTCAATAACACAGACCTATAACTGTGGTCTTGAGTGAATATGTGATTATTGCAGGAACTCTTCGGCCTTCTGAGGCCAGCTGTCTACCGTACTGCACCATGGCGGACTCAAACCGCAACTGGTGGGGACTGCCGGAAGCAAAACCGGATCGGAGCCGCTATGCAGCGGACCGTATCCAGTGGAAACTGGGCTGACTCATTAGTCATTCTCATGGCTAAAAACAGCACAAAAAGAAGCTAACATTAGCATTGGGCTAATACGAGCTTGACAAGTTGTCAAACCTTACATATTTCATGAAAATAACAAATCCCTCTGAAACAAAACAAATCATTACCTGTCCAACAGAAAGAGAGCAACCTCTGCATCACTTTTCAGGTCCTTCACATGCCCCAGTTGTCTCCACCGCTAAAACGCAGCACCGATGTTGACTCGGGTCTGACTTCTTTCTTTATCCAGAGCCTATTTTGTCGCAGCCTTTTCTGGCTCAGTCTTTCTTTTCCTCGCCTTTTTAGCGGGGTGAGCTGTTAAACGTAACACTGGCTGCATTTTCTCTGCCATTGTAACCAAATGAACGTCTTCTCCTGCAGCTCCGTATTTCTGCAGAGGAGTGAGCTGAATAATTCTGGCATCAGTGAAACATATCCGAATAGCACGGATTGGTCAGCTTTTTCTCATTCCTGCAGCTGCCACAGAGGACTGATTATTTTCGTTCCTTTTTCTGAATACATAATGTATTGACTACTCTCAGGATAGCAGGATCATTTCACCCAGTATAACAAAATGTGTTTCTGAACAACATTAAAGACCCTAGCTTTAAGTCCTGTTGGAAAATTCAACTGTTAAAAAACTTTTTCTTCGTCATTGATCAGAAATAACTGATGACATTTTGAAGTGTGAATTTAAATTTGAACAAACCAATGAACTGATCGATCTGATATGAGACATTATATTTAATAAGAGTGTCTGCAGTGATAAAATACACAGCACAATGAACATGTTTAATTATTAATCCTTCATAACCTTATTGATCAGCTGTGTTTATCGGTGACGGTTGTGGTGGTCAGATGTGATCAGTTTTTAGAATCAAACAGCTAAAAATAAATGTTTAACGTAACCCTAACAATGAGTCTAAAAACATCCTTAATAACTTCAGCAGGTTTCCATGTTTGATCAGTTCCTCTATCTGAATTTGCACCTGTGTGGACCATGTCACCTGGTGACAGGTTGAAATCAGCTGAGCAGAAAACTGTCTAACACACAATGTTATTTATTCAGCATGAGTCAAAATTATGCGTATTTAACGTTAAAAGACACGTTCAAACTAAAACTGTTTCTGCTTTTCTTTTTCTCTTTGAACTAATGACAATAAATAATTTATAATTTATGAATAGATCATACAACACAACACCTCCAGTGTGAGTCACTTCCTGTCATCTGCCTGCTGTCACAGTTTCATAACAACAGCAAAAGATGAAGTTTACATTAGCACTGACAGTGACCGGAGTGAATATCAAACACAACACATCAGCATCCAGCAGTTCAACAGCTCCCCCTGCTGGTCACCATCAAATACTGGACATATTTTAACTCTTCAATCATAAATTAATCACTTTCAGTTGATCCTTCGCTGCTTTAGACACACGTTAAACAAATTACATATGATGAAACAACAAACATTAAATATTAAGTTTTAGGTCAACAAATAAACAAAACATCTCAGACTGCCAACAGTCAACACATAGTACACCGGAATATGCCTGAACACACACCTGTACACACCTGTAAACACACACCTGTGCACACACCTGTACCAATGACCACACAGCTAAAATAACCAAGAAAGAAATACAACAGCCTAACAGCTTCTTTGTACATGAACATCTGGTTCACATTCACACCTGTAAACAGAGTCCCAGTGGCTAGCCATCAGGACAGGTAGATCTGACTCACCTAAATGAAGACAGACATCCATCATGGCAGCAAAGTATTGCATCTTGTCACAGTTCAAAACTCCATTGGGATTTTGGTTGATTCAGTGTTCATCTGTTTCTGCTCCATGTTCCTCAGCTGTCTGCTCAGCTGTAGTTTCAGGTGTGTCGTCACATGGTCTCTGGTTTTCAGTCCACAGTTTTCGCTCAGCTGCAGTTTGTTCCTTTAGTTAAATTTTCATGTCTGTTAATGATCTTCAGTGAGTTTTTCCTCATGAAATGACTTCCTGCTTTCAACTCATGAACTTCTTCATTCTTTATGTAAACAACTATTATCCAATGGGAGGCTGACACATCACAGCCCCACCTCCACAGGAAACTTCCAAGTAAAGGCACAACACAAACTGTACCACACAAATAAATAAATAAATAAATAGATAAATAGATAGATAAATAAATAAATGAAAGAATGAATAAATAAATAAATAAATAAATAAACTGCAACAGTCACCATGAACTGAAAAAGAAAGATTAAAATCTGATGACATCTGATATTGTCATTCAACATAATAGTCAGGTTAAAATATTTACATTTTTAACAGAAAGTTTTGGTTTGTCACATATTGATTCAATTTTTTGTTATTTCTGTTGTGAAAATGAAAAAAACATTCAACAGAAGGAAGGAAAACAACTGCAGAGAGGAACAAACAAAAAGTGGCAAGACAATCCTTCACAATGAAAGATGGATTTTAAACAAAATAATTTTTTCAAGAATTTATAAAAATATGCTGCCGCCGCTGTTGAGTGACAGCAGCTCTGATTAGTCAACTGTTGACCTTTGACCAACATTAACACCAGCAGCTGAATCAGCTCATAGTTATCAACTGATGTTTCTAAACTAAACATATTTTTACATTTGTTATAATAAAGAACTGAACAAGTGACTCAGGATTAATCTACTAGGTAAATTATATATATATATATATATATATATATATATATATACGTTTGCCTCAAACTATTTCTTCTTTTAGTTATTCATAATGACAGCTTGTCTTTCAGCCAGTTAGAGAACATATCAGAATCATAATCAGAAATCCTTTAATGTCCTGGAAACTGGGACATTTGTTTTTCCGTTTCACATTCAGTCTTCAGTCAAACATAAGTTTCCACTGAAAGATCACCTGATCATTTAGAAGTTCTGCGGCTATTCAATGTATTGATGTGGAGATGAACACCAAACTCATCTTTCACTTGTTTTGTTGTTGACGAAGAAATCTGAATTTACAGAAGAAAAGAGCTACAACCCTAAAATTCAGTCATATTACAGAGATAAGTGTAATCAAATCAAATAAAGAGTCATATTAATTTATGCATTATTGTCACTTCAGTGGAAACATGAACATTAAAACCTGTAACAACATAAAGAGGAAAATGTGTTTTAATAGTTTACTTTAAACCGAAACAAATTGAAATAAAACAAACTCAGCGGTTTTTAAATACTTCTACTGTATCTGAGTATTCATACTGCAGTATTTATATTTACCCGCCATCTGTTCAGAACAGGATGCAGCATGTTTCATCCACCCGCTTTTATTTTGTATGTCTGACAGGAAGTAAGTAACCACGTGCCTTCATTTCGTCACGACGGACTGACTGAAGCTTTTATTTTGTCAGTATGACAGGAAGCAGTTCCGTCACAGTTCCTCTGATCACTCTCAATCTCAATGTGTCGGCGGCTCGCGCTGTTTGTTTGTTTGTTTGATGTTTTGTTTGTATACGTCACGGGGACGTTGCTGACAGTTAAGTCGTGAGTACGCGGTGGTGAAACAACTCACGGAGCGCAGAGTCACCGGTGGGAACTCGACCACGACCGGGACCAGGACCAGGTGAGTCCGTCAATCTGTACACACACACACACACACACACACATACGCGCGCGTGTTAGTGTTCAGAACGCTGAAACGCCCCTGACGTCATGATCTGAGTCTCAGATTGATTATGTTTCAGTTTTTAATGGGTTCTGGTCTGGTCTGATCTCATGACTGACTCAAAGACTTCCTAAAACTTTTAAGGAACAAAAACATGTTAAACCAAACCTTTATTTAAACTGCAGGTCGAAACAAACAGACAGGTCTGAGTCACTCAGCTGAACTAACTGATGATCTGTGTCATGACGTCTGTTTTAAGAGTCATTTAGAAGATTTATATTGTAGAAAAAAAAAATTATATTTAAATTTTAAAGTGATGACGAGAAAGATTCAGCTTTGCTGATTTTTTTGGACACAAGCTGTCTGATGAAGATGGAGGCACGAGCATTTGTTTGTGAGGAGAGTGTCAGAAATCGCAGGATGGAGGAAATTTATTGATATGTGATTTTATATGTGATACATGTGGCTGTTTAATAAACGCTGAAAAGTTCCTCGTAGCCACTTTAAACAAACTACATTTCTCCTCCTCTCCTCCTCCTGATGATATAAAGTCCTCCTCTCCTCCTCCTGATGATATAAAGTCCTCCTCTCCTCCTCCTGATGATATAAAGTCCTCCTCTCCTGCTCCTGATGATATAAAGTCCTCCTCTCCTCCTCCTGATGATATAAAGTCCTCCCCTCCTCCTCCTGATGATATAAAGTCCTCCTCTCCTGCTCCTGATGATATAAAGTCTGAGCAGCTTCACAGTAAAACAGAGTTGCAGCATTCTGTTAAACAACTGAAGCAGCTGAGACTTGATTTAAATATCTGATGTCTCCAAACTGCTCGTCTGTGTGATCACAGTCTGCAGGAGAGAACACATCACAACCTGATCTGAGGAGGATTTATTAACGTCTCCTCACATCAGTTTGGGTTCTTGGGATCAGCTGACCGACCATCAGCACCGAGGTGAACAGATGATGACTGAATGTACTTTTTGGGTGAAGTGTTCCTTTAAATCTGATTCAAAACAGTTCAAAGCTTCCATTATGTGTCAAAACAAAATCTTTACTCGCTTCCACATAACCCTGTTCTCCAGTCTCCTCCCAGTGCTCCCAGTGCTTCCAGTGTCTGCCCAGTATGAGCGTGCAGCCTCGGAGGATCCGTCTGAAGCCTTGGTTGTTGGCTCAGGTGAACAGTGGCAGGTATCCTGGTCTACAGTGGCTCAGTCCAGACCACCGACTCTTCCAGATCCCCTGGAAACACGCCACGCGCCACACACCGGCATCCGATGATGAGAACACCATCTTCAAGGTGAGCAGTGACTTCTGACTTCTGATCAACATCCTGTTTGATTCTCTGTCTCATCTGATTGGTACATATCAAAAAATGTTGTTTTTATGTGATCAGTGTTGTCAAAATGAGTCGGCCGTCTGTGAACTGATTAAATGTTATATTTATGAATCAGGCGGGAAATGAAATTGTTCTGATCTGCAGCTGAAGTCAAGAGACAAAATGTTCAGTTTGTGTTTGAAGGAGAAGTTGTGATGAAACGCCTCATCAGACCAACAGAAAGCCTGCACTCCAACAGAAGAAGGAACTGTGTGACTTCCTCCACTTCCTGTTTCACAGCCTTTGTAACTTCATGCTAATTGGCTGAACTGTACTGATGATGATGTCACTTCCTCTTTCACTGCTTCTGCTTTTCTTTCAGACTGAACAGGTTTCATTAAAAATAATCAGACTTCCTGTCATGTGACCAGCTAAATTAACTTCCTGTCTGTGATTTAGAGAAACCAGTTTTATTAACTGATAATTTAACGTTTTATATATTTTAAATGTTATTAATTCTAACCTGTAGTTTATCACAGCTGATGGTCAGACTAACAAAGACGATTTAATCTTTTGTAGTCTCTTGTTTCTGAGTTCTTGTGAAACAATCATGTAGTTTTACTCTGAAAAAGTAAAAAACATTCACACACTGATGACGTATTCTGTCTGATAAGTATAAGTAACTGATAATTGATAAGCCTAGCATTCAGACTGGAAACAGGAAACAGTTAACCTAGCTCACAGATGAACATTTTATATCTCCTCTACATGTAGAGATAGAAAAATACATTTTACGGGTTTCGGTACTTTCAACAGGTTTTCATGAAATTTTATTTTGATGAGTTTTGTTACATTTTATTTTGGTGCAGGTTGGTCCGGCGGTGTGGGAGTGTCACTACATGGTCTGTGTGTGATGTGCTGGGGTCCCCCTGCTGATCAGTTGTTGTAGCATGCTGGTTCTACTAGGGATTGTTTGTCCTCATCGACAACCAGGATGAGCATCATTACTGTGTTTTAAACTGGGGCATGAAGCCAAATTGAGTGAACACACACAACACATGACTTTACACTCCACTTTGGCTTCATTCATAGTCTGAATACCAGCTTATGTGATGGAGAATCGTGAAGTTGGGCTCCGTTTCTCCAAAAGTTGAGCCAGCTTTAACTTTCCTGTCCCAGCCGTTTTCAACTGGATCCAACGTGAATCAAGCCTTAATGTAAATGTACAGTGTTGGTAAAGCCCTTCAACATGTCTGACAGGCAGTCTTTGAGTGAATGAAATATGGTTGATGAGCCCTGCGTGGTGTCTTGCAGGCATGGGCTCTGGAGACGGGTAAATATCAGGAAGGTGTGGATGAACCCGACCCAGCAAAATGGAAAGCGAACCTTCGCTGTGCTCTGAACAAAAGTCGAGAGTTTCAGCTGAAATATGACGGAACGAAGGAGACGCCGGTCCAACCGTATAAAATCTACGAAGTGTGTGAGCAGCCAGGGAACACAGGTGAGGATGCTCACCTGGAGTGATGTTGTACAGGTGAAAAGGACTGTATTTAAAGGGATAGTTGTGTTTTTTGAAGTGGGGTCATATAAAGTACATATCTATCGTCGGTCTGTTCCCTACTGTCATCACCGATCAGCGCAGCCTCAGTTTTGAGAAGCAGAGAGCTGCCCCAGCCCAGACGCTCAGCTTTGTACTACAGTGAACAGGATCCAGAGAAAAAGTGAAATAAACCACCTAAAACAAGGCTCACCTTAAAAAATCTATGGCAGAAAATTCACTGTCAGGGTTAGGGGTTAGGGTTAGAAAATGGGCTAGAAAATGGCTGAGAAAATGTAGTGCCAAAAAAAAAGGCCGGTCTGACGGCGATGTAAAGCGGTGTGAATATTCCCTATACAACGTACACTTGAACTGTTGTAGATTTTTTGTGGTAGACCCCACTTCAAAAAACACAAACTATCCCTTCACGACTCTGAGTGTCATTGATTGTAAAGGAACCTGATGAATACTGATCAGTTTGTCTGACTGATCAATACATCAGTGATCAGTTTGACCTGATGCATTCTGATGAAGCAACACACTAACTGTAGAGCTTACTGTTAGCATTAGCATGCTACCAGCTTATGTGATTTAAAAAACTGAATTTCTTTAGAAAACTAAAGAATTAAAAAAGGTTGTCAATGAACATTGCTGTTGCACGTTAAACTCAAGTAAGAGTTTTGTCTTTCATTTCCTGGAAATTATTTTTAGTCATGTAGTGCACTCTTTGATCTCTGATTGGATTGTTTTCTGTTTCAGATGCCGGTGGTGATGATGATGAGGAGGAGGAGGAGGTGAGGACGAAAAAGTAAAAAAAAATACAAATGTTGATATTTTAATCATCTGAACAACTCAACATGTCAAATATTTTTAATTATCAGATGCCGAATCTTATGGAGCTCTCAATTAGTGAGTATCTGGACCTGTTATTGATCTGAATGTTTTTATGTCAGTCTGGTGAAAGATGAGTAGTCGACACTGGCAAACCTGAGGAACCAGATCTGGGGCCTGACAATGTACTGTGATGATGTCATGTCTCCTCAGACCCCAGGAACAGTGACCCCACCTCCTTCAGCTCCTTTTCAGTTCCTTCAGACATCAGTCAGTTCAGTCTGTCCACCAACGGGACATTTGGACCTCCTCAAGTGATCCCGATCCCTCTGCTCCCAGAACAAGTCATCTCCACGACCTCAGACCTCCCCATGACCCATCCTGCAGGTCTCTCTAACAGACTCCAGGATCTGAATCCTCTGCCCCCCTCTGCTGCCTCTGCTACTCCTGAGGCGGCCCCAATGGAAGCCAGCAGCATGGGGGGCGCCCAGAACCAGGCGGATGGTCAGAACCACCAACCCTGCAAGTATGATCTGCTGAACAGCGTCCCGCGTGAGTAAGACCTCTGACCGCTCCTGTGCTGATTGGTTCATCATGCCAGAAGTTTTAGTCTAGCTTAGCACAAAGACTGGACTCAGAGGGAAAGTGCAAGCCTCCTGCTGGTTTTCTTGCTGGACCCACTCTATTCTGCCTCTGACTGGCTTGTGTTTTTGTATGACAAAACTCACCACAGCTTTGTGGTCCTGGTACAACCATAAGATAAGCAGTAGAGTTCAGCTGATTCTTTAGTTAATGAGTCAAGAGACAGTTGGGCAGCTCGAGAGGTGATGGAGCAGTGGACAGAAGGAGGAGATGTGTTTACCAGAAAACTGCAACCTATAAACCAACCAAAAAAGCTCAGGAACAGTGATGCTTTGAGCATTCACCAAACCAAAGAAGCCAGCCAATCAGAGGAGGAGTAGGGTGGGTCTTACAAGAATACAGAGGGATCCATGACACCACAGCCTGGCTCCATCAGAAGAGCCGCAATGTTAATCACCTGGCTCAAGGTCAAGGTGACTAAAGCAGAAGGTTTACCTGGCCTGGGCCTGTAGTAGTAACAGATATGCTAACTGTCCTCTCTGTGTTAACCCAGTAACAGATCTAGACCTGAAGTTCCAGTACCGGGGCCGGACGATGGGCTCACTGACCGTCAGTAATCCTCAGGGCTGTCGGTTGTACTACGGACACCTGGAGCCGACCCCCGAGCAGGTGGACCTGTTTGGACCTGTCACCCTGCAGCAGGTCCTGTTCCCGGGCACGTCTGAGATCCAGAACCAGAAGCAGCAATTCTACACTGAGGCGCTGCTGGATGTGATGGACCGTGGTCTGATCCTGGAGATCTGGGAGCAGGATATCTACGCCGTCCGGCTCTGTCAGTGTAAAGTGTTCTGGTCCGGACCAGGCATGCCCGAACAGGGTCCACCGAACCCGATGGAGAGGGAGAGGAAGATCAAAGTGTTTAGCCTCAATGACTTCCTGCAAGGTGACCAATCAGAGAACAGGGTGAAAGCTTCTGGATGTTTTTGTCTGATCCTGATGATGAACTTTTCTCCTGTCTGCAGGACTGATCCTGTTCCAGAGAGGTGAAGCTCAGAACCCTCCACCCTTCGACATCACCTTCTGCTTTGGGGAGGACTGGCCCGACAAGAAGCCCAAAGAGAAGAAACTCATTGTCGTCCAGGTGCGTTCAAATGAAATCAGGTTACCTTATGACTTGACTGAGAGGCGACAACATGATTATGAAATGATTAAAGACACATCAAAAGTTTTTATCTCTAAACATGATTTATTTTTCTGTATCAACTACCACTTTTAAAAAATGTTTAATTTCTACTGATCAGAGAGTGGATGACACCTGCCAAGTCCACTCACTCCTGATTATGGACTCCTCATCAGCCATTATGTGTTAAATCTTTAAGAAACGTGTTGCGATTTTCTAATCGTGACCAACAACTTCCTGTGATTCCAGAAGTGGTTTAAATCAAATAAATAGACTGTGAAAACATATAGGACACAAATTGACGTTTTTAGATGTAAACAATGAGTTAAATCGTTTTTATCTTCCAATTTCAACATGATTCTGGTAGTCAAGTTTTAACACGGTTCAGGTTGTCCTCAGGTGGTGCCAGTGGTGGCTCGGATCCTGACAGAGATGTTCTCTGGAGAACTCAGCTGGTCAACAGACAGCATCCGCCTGCAGATTTCAAACCCCGACGTAAAGGATCAGACGGTGGAACAGTTCAAAGAGCTGCAGAGGCTTCTGCAGAGCCAACACATCCAGGGGCCTTGGACCCCCAATGTACCCTGAACCTCAGGAAACTGACATAATTTTCATCAGCTCCTGTACTAGAGGAGGTTCAGGAGGACCTGAAACCACCAGCAGCTCAACCTCCTCTTCAGTCAGTCTGTGTTAGAGTGGTTCATATAATGAACAATGCTGCTGTTATCGTTTATTCTGAATTTGTTTGTCTCTAGATTTAAACAGATTGCTGATGATGTATAAACTATCATCCCATTTATTGTTCCATGTTTTGATGTCTCCACTGCAGCTGAAGAGATCAGCAGTTTGATGCTGAACACCTGATTATTTGATTCCAACAGACATTATCGTGTTCAATGACAACAAACTGTGTTTCACCTGTCAGAGATCACTTCAGCTCCTCTGAGTGTATTGAGGATTTCAATAAACACCGCTGCAGTATTCTTTCATACATCAGCTCTGGTTTTTAATCAGCAAGGAGGTGACGTGAGATCCTCAAACAGTCCAGATTCTTTCATGACTTAAAGACTCGCCTATCTGCTCTTTGGTCCTCGGTTGTTCCTGACTGAACTGAATCTGTGCTGTTCAGATGAGGATGTTGTGAATAGGTGCATTCACTTTAATTGATCACAGGTGTGAAGAGACAAATTTATACTTATTAGAATTTGTTGAATCTTTGATGATCATAAACACACCTTTGGAAAAAGGTCTGAAACAAGTTCAATTATGAATTTTGAGAACAGTTTTATAAATGAGGTTCCAATTTCTCTCCTTTAGTTCAGAATTTCGGATCTGGACAGGTCTGTGTATAAGGTGACAATAACCAGAAACCAATTTAACCACAATCACCACTCCACCAGGATGGAGCTGTCATGATGACATCACCTGTGTCGGATTACTGAGTGATGTCAAAAAACCTGATGCTTAGATTTGATTGTTCAGGTCTTCCTGCAGTCTGACAGTAACAGACCTTTTTCACAGGAGATTTTAACATCACACTGTAGGCTAAACAGAGATATTACCAATGAATAAATGCTGATTAAGTTTCTGTTCCATTCAGGTAAAATGGAGTCAAGGTGCTGCTATTGGTAGCTCACTAGAAAGTCCCTGCTACAGTAAATGGAAGAGAACCTTCATTGTCATGAATTAAACCTGTGTTTACCTTATATTTCATGTCAATTTCCATCGGCCACGAAGGTCAGCAAGCACCTGTTCCACCCTCAACTTAATGTCCACACCTCCTGATCAATTATTGGTTTACATTCACAGCGCTTGATACATCTTTGTCTAGTCAACATTCACACCTGATCCACGTTTGGGTAAAATCATACCTGATGAGCAGAAGCAGCTTCAGTTGATTCTGCACAGAGACACTGCTGATTGGAATCTCTAAAATGACTATTTAAGCACTATATCAAACATTGTGGTAGTTTCAGTTGTTTTTTTTATTGTTTACAACAAGGCTACATCACCGATGATGTCATGGTTTCAGTCTCTCCGTCTCATTACCCAGAGTTCTCTCTGTCTCACTTTGTGGAAAAACAACTAAAATTCAACCAAAGTTAAAAAGGTCAAAGGTGACGTCAAATCCTCCAGCATTAGGCCTCCGCAGGCAGCCGCTCAGCCAAGAGCATCATGGGGAATCTTTTGGCTCTTTTTATGGCACGGACAAAAAACATCACGACCAAAGTCCCAAAAATAAATCTTCTCTTAAAAACTGTTGACCAGGCACGTCCTACGATCGATTACTGATGAAGATCCAACAGGACTGATCCGCATCACTTCACTTAGTGAACTCATCCTCGTCCTGACCCGACCACCTGCTGGACCCGACCCCGCCGACCTGACACCTGCTGCAGGTGAGGTCAGGTTAGGTTGGGGGTCGGGGTAGAGGACTCTGTCCAGTCAGTCTTCACTCAGTCAGTCCTTCAGAGTGATTCGTCCTGTTTCACATTCAAAGTCCCTCCTCCATCTTTATCATCTTCATCTCGTCCCTTTGGATCCTCGTCTGCAGTCGCAGCTTTTTGCCGTCACCTCTGAATGTTGGTCAACAAAAGATTTAACCTAAAGAAGGAAAATTTAGTTAACTTTGACATTCATCAACTTGTCATTGCTTTTACATCTCAGACTGAGCACTGACATCATCACTGACTGAAAGAATAAACAAGATTGTAACATTTTAACATTTCCAGTTTGGGATGAAATGAAATGAAATGTTGAAGTTTTCAACAGACTGAGTTTATGAGGGACACAATGTCACGGTTAGGGTTATATCCAATTCACAACATGAACAATTACCTGGTGTTGTGTGAAGGTTGCAGCTATCGGAACAGTCTGGTGAACTCTCTGATGGCCCAGCACACCTGTTTACACTCCTCAGCACTAACAAGAAGAGGGATCAAAGATTAACACACCCAGTAGTTACCATGGTTACAGATAGAACTGAACAGTAAATGACACAGAGATGACTGACATTTGTTTTCTGTGTGAAGTTCTTTGTCATATTAGAATTCAATGTCAGAGTTCAGTATTTAACAGTAAAACAGCAGCTCAAACACTGAACCTGTTTGGCCTCTGTGACTTTCTTTTCCCAGTAAAACACTGTTTAACCTCAGCAGGGGTAAAACTTTGAATCAGGACCATTTTTCCTACAAAGCTGTTAGATGATTAGTAAAACATTCACTCTGCTGTAGTTTAGTCTGTTCAGGTGAGTTCCTCAAAGCTCAGATGTCTGTTCCCTGGACGAGTCTGAACTCACCATTAAGACTCCAGCTTTTCTGCGTTCCACATTGAGGTCCACAAGTCTCAACAGAAACCTGTCCGTAGCCTCAGGCCGCTGATACAACTCACACGTCCCATCATGTTCAGCATGTCCCTGAACGTCTTACCATCAGCTCTAAATGTCCCTGAATGCCTCACAGATCTAAATATTTCTGATGAATCATCACAGGAGCTTTTCATTGATCTTATTCTAAAATGCTTCCAGCCTTTCTTCATGACTTCGCTTTCCTTTATTAAAGTCAGTACAAACAGAAACTTCTGCCGATTCATTGATTTGATGATTAAATTGGGGCCAGAGCTTCAGTGCTATCACTAAAACAGGCAAAATGCAGATTGACTCAGTCTTTGACATTTAAACTGTATGAGTTGAAAGGTTTTATTTTGTGTAGACATTTAAGATGTAAAAGGAAGTCAACATTATGAATCATAGAACCTTTTACACCTGTCTGCAATAAAACACCAGAACATGACTTTTGGTTCATCTGCAGAGAGCAGGTTCAATCCTAACGTGTGCTCAGTGTGCACACAAATAAATGAGTGATGGGAACATAACATTTAGTTTAAGAGAATGTCAGCGTAATAGGTCAGTTTCTGGTTGCTCATGTTGCTTGTGTGGCTCATTTCTGTTGTTGCAGGTGTCACCTGATCTCACCTGGTGACTTGTTTGTGGAAGTCAGTCAGCTGTTTGTGAGTGACCGTCACAGCTCCTCCTGACGTCTCCTTTGGTAAACCTTTCAGAGCGTTTTCTAACCAGCGACAGAACGTCTGGGAAAAACAAACAAAAATACACAGGCTCTAAACATCGCAGTAACATCTGGTGACACACCCGACCAGGTGTTATAGTTTATACTCACCGGTCTATCAAACACCATGACCTCCCACAGAACCTCAGCAACATCAGGCAGTGTGTATGGCGGCAGACAGAAACAACAAGAGTGCATCAGCTGAGTGATGAGCTGCTGACCATGCTGCTCCATGGCCTGACCAATCAGCTGCTTCCTCACCTCAAAGTCTTCCTCGTGCTGCAGAGACAGAGGACAGACAGACAGACATGTTTATCATGTTCTGGTCAGAGACAGTGGACAGTTTGAATCTTTTGATCTTCATTGACTCACATCATTGGCGACTCCGGTGTGGATCAGGTCTCGGACAAACTTCATGACGCTGCAGTTGGCGTCTCGATGATCCAATGAGGTGGCAGCAATGGCACACTGGATTATGTGAACAATGATGCTGCTGCTGAGTAAAGTGACAGGACTCCTCTGGACAAACCTGGACAGACATGAGAGATAGGTAGACGTTAGAGGAAATGAAATGGCAACATAAATCTCATCTGCTCAGTTGAACCTGCAGACTCACCTGGTGGCCAATCTGAACAGGTCATCTACAGTGTCCGGATGATTCCTCAGACCGTTCTGCTGCTCTAACAGCTGGAAGGTCGGCATACACAGAGCCTGAAGGAGGGAGATCATCATCATCAACATCATCACCACCACCAACCTCATACATGAAGACACAGGTGTGTGGATGGGTTTACATGGTGTGACATATGTCTGTGACATCCTGTTTGCCTCTTTATGTGTGTGTGTGTTTTCTGTTGACATTCTTTATCAGCAGTAATTTTTGTACAGTTACCAGAAACGCACATGTTGTTTGAGATTTTTTCAGTTACAGTTCTGTATTCACATCAGTAGGTGAGTCACAAGTGGAGGAATCTTGTTGTTAATTATGCAGCCTATCAAATCTATCAAAACCAGCGTGGTACTTAATGACGTCGCAACAACCAGGAAAACTTACAAGCTTTTACAAGACAGCAGCCCAAGTAGGTCAACTAAAGACAGGATAGGTTGCATCACGTCAGTGTGTAACAGGAGGGATTTAAATCCAGAAAATGAAGAGCAGAGACAGAGACAGGCCCATAGACAGCGACAGCGACAGAGACTGAGAGTTTAAAACAGAAACGAAGTTCTCTCAGACGGATAACAATTTAGAAATAAAACACGAAAATGGTCCCTGAATATACTTTGGTGACTGTTCATACACCTGCATGGCCAAGGTAAAGTCTATGTGTGGAAAACACTGACCAGGTCTCAGGTGAGAATTTACCAGGTGGAAAGTTTACCTGTAACATGTCAAGCAGTCCCTGTCTGCAGCCCTCCTCCATGCCATACTCGTCCACCAGGATGCTGCCCAGGTACAGGAAGCAGGAGTGCGGATACACCTGGTACACACTCACCATCTGATGACAACAAACAAACAAACAGGTATTAAAGACTACATGTAAATTTACTTTTGTTTTTATCTGAACTGACAGAAGATGTGACTATGATTTTAACATCACTGATCAGTGTTTCCCACAGAATCAGACTTTAATTGTGGTGGTGGCTGTCCAGCTGGGGTGCCATAGAGCACGCGCACTTGAGACTTCCACCGAGACCGAGTCGGCTAATTGATATTGTGGCAGACCGCCACAAATAAAGTAATGTGTGGAAAACAGAGCTGACTGATTATCAATCCAATTAACCCTCAGTCCCATTGATAACACATGAGCTAAATAAACTATTTATACTGGATCAATAACAACAAATCATTCAACACACTTAAGGCTAGGCTAGGTAGGACAGTACGACAAACCAGGTATAACAATCAGGCAAAAAAGTCCATTTGTGCTTGTCCAGGTGTGTCTCACCTGAGTGACAAGTGGTTGCAGGAGGGAGGCAGAGCCTTTCCCGACACATCGTACAGCAAACCTGAGACAGCGACAGCATCGCTCCACGATTCTGTTATCAGCCTGATGAGTGTTTAGAGTCTCTGACAGCACGGGCCAGATCTACAGGTGAATCACATGACACAAGTAGGTCACATAATGAGGTTATTCATTAAAGACTTTTTGTGGGCAAATATTCAAATGACTGTTCCAGGAAAAGCTCAGGTGTTTTACCTCCTGGATGACTTTCTGACATGGGTGAGTTTGTCCGTTTTCTACTATGGGGTTTGTGTGTCTACAGAAAAAACAAAGGTTATGATCGTGTTCACTGTCTGATGATTTGAATAAAGTTTGAATAATATTGACAACAAGGAAAACACCAACAACAGGTAAACTCACCTGAAGATAACAGCCAATCTGTCGAGCCAGACTGTGGGATCAGCTGATTTACCGTTTGGAGATTCTTCAGCCAGCAGCTGAAAAAAACACATGAACTTTGCCTGTAGTTTAAATATTGTATGTATTTATGTTTCTAAAACTTATGCAAATAAAAACACACACTGACCTTCTTCAGAGCCATCACCTGAACGGCACAAAGGTCACTGAGACACTCTGCTATCTTCTCCAGAGGAAGACGAGCCAGGACCAGAGCTGTACCTGCACAGGTAAACACCAATTACGTCATGACTACAGTTACAGTATTACGTCTCCTTGTTCAGTGACAAGACATCAGAACCAACGATGAGACAGGTGAAGAGTTGGATAGATGGATAAAATTAAAAGCGTAAAGATTTTAACACTGAAAAGTGGACCTGCCAAGTAAATATCAAATTGAATTACACCAAAAGGTAAAGAGTAGGTCAACATGAATGTCATCTGCTTATTCATTGGTGCCTCTCTCCTCTATGCTGCCTTCAGGTTGCACTGACCTGATGACCTCATCACAGGTGATCACATGTACTGCAGGTGTAGTAACATACCTTTAAGCAGTCCAACAGCAGCCTCAGTTGACAGGGCGAAGGAGTCGAGCGAGCGAGCAATGTCTAACAGACCCTGGAAGTGTTGAGCCATGTGATCTCTGCACACTGAACAGATATTGTGGATAGCCTTCGCTGCGGCCGATGCCAGAGGTTTCTCCCTGAGACCTTTCATCAGGTAGTTCAACACTGGGTCTGACAGGGAGAAGATAGAGAGACAAGTAGATCAACAATCAGGTGCAACAGGAATGATGATTCTGATGATTTTTTTCTGTGATCCGACCATGAAACCATCAGTGCGAACCACACAACACACAGCTGCCGGTTAGAATTGGACTCATTAAAATTACCGAGGAATCTGGGGTTTCTGTCCACCACCTCGCTCATTTCTCCGACCAGCTCGATGCTTGTATATCGAACTGCCATGTGGACACTTTCGGGAAGTAGGACCACTTGCTGCAACACCTCTGACAATGTCGGGTTGTTCTCTCTGAAAGACAAACATAAACTGAGTGGGAAGAGAAACTTTAACCTTAAATATTAAATATCATTTAAGTGACTCAGACACTCACGGATCAACACTTTTTGCAATCGCAGCCATGATGAAGAGGACTGCCTCTGTAACCTCCCAGGAAGGGTTCCCTTCTTTTAGTGTAGAATATAACTGAAAACAAACAGCTCATTTGTAAAGGTTCAAAACATCTGACAACAAAGGAGACATTTAAGAACATAACTCATTAACAACATGTAGTTTAGCAGACTGAAATTGTAGGTACCTGAGAAAAACACTCCATGGATCCAACAAGAAAAATGACGTCTTTAACGAGGTCAGAAACTCTCATCCTGAACTCTCCAAAGTCATCGGTGTCCTCAGGGATTCCCTCCTGTTGAGTGAAAACGAAACAAACTGCAGGTCAGGATTAATGAACTATCATCCTCACAGTTGCATCGATCACTTACAGTAGTCAGTTTAACTTATAATAAATAAGACAAACGTACAACTTTGTTTGTAACAGGCAGATCACTGTACCCGACATCTGACTGATTAATAAAGTTCAAGTTGAGGATGGATTATATCAGGTAGAGGTGGTTCTGTTTGGAAAGTTGACTTACGTGGTCTGGATCGAGTTGACAGTGTCGGGCCAAACAGTGCAGGAGTCTCTGAATGTACGGTCTAAAGATGGTGTGAAGAGCGGCATCATTGATTTTATACAGATGTTCTCCAAGACGGTACCAGAAGTTGAAAGAAATCTCCACGACCTGGTTCAGAACAAAGACCAGGATTATAATGTGTTGTTTTTGTGCTGTGGGTGTTGTGGTTATGTTGGGTATGTTGGTGCTGTGTGTGTCGTGGTTATGTTGTTACTGCTGGTGTTGTAGTTGTTTTGGTACCTCATACTGAGGGTGTCCTGCACAGATCAGCAGCAGCTCGAGTGTCCTCAGGTCTCCCATACCCTGCCCTGGACTCCTGACTGTGGTCTCTAAAAACGTCTCGCAGAGTTCTGTGAAGATCCTGCAGTAGTTCAGCACTCTGTGGACAAAAGTCAAACATAAATGTGTCTGCAAACACTAAAAAATACAATGAGGACCAGTTCCTTGTTTTCCCTCACTTGTCCAGGTCCTCTCGGGCCACAGCCATGTGATAGGCTGTTTCCAGCGTTAGGACTCCCTGGAAGAGCTGCAGGGCTAACGCCATGTTTGTGTCCACATTTTCTATAGCATAGAGAGCTGAGCAGACGCAGTCTGATGCAGCCTCGTGGAGGTTGGTGGAGGTTTCATCCCTCTGCTACGGAGACAGAAGAACATGACATCAGGCAACATCAGCATGTGTTAAACATTCTGTGGAGATTTACACTTCCTGTCCTGTCAGTTAACAGAAGGCAGACATCTCTGTAAAGCAGCTGGACAACAATCTCACCAGGACTTGGAAGAGGACCATGAGCAGCTGGTTGCTGGCCATAAAGTTACTGTCCAGGACTCCCAGGTTGAACCAGCTACCCAAACAGCGAAATACCTTGATGAACATCTTCTCATCGTTCCCTGTCTTCTCCACACACGTCGTCTAAAATCAAAAAATAAACAGATGATGGCATGAAACTAAAGAATAACATATATATAATAAAGCTGACTGAGATTAAAACAGGCAGATACAAGCAGGAAATTTTCCTGACCAGCAGTGTGACGACAGTGCTGGAGTAGTAAGCCAGATCCTCGATGATTTCTGTCCTCCGATTGGCTCCAATTCGTAGAGATCTACTGTGAACTTCCTCTGGCAGCACAGTGAGAATTTCTATGAGGAAGGGCATGGAGCTGATGTCATTGTTGTACCTGAGAGGGGGTGGAGACATGGACAGGTGAGTCACATGTCAGAGAAAATGATCATTCAGAAACCCAGCTTCACCCTCATCCGGGGCTGGGTGATAAATCGATGAATTTGAGTTTGTGGTTTAGGACGATTTCAAAAAATGAAAATCAAATTGCTCTTCTACTTGCTCCGCCGCCGCTCCCCATGGATTCCCGTAGTTCATAGTAGGCTCCACCCTCCCCCCACATTTACTTTCCACTTTTCTTAATTCTGTGTATGTCCTGTACACATAGCAACATTGTCAATAAAGTTTGACTTTTCTTTTTTTGTTTCTTTTCTAGTTCCTGTTTTCATTCAACACATCCTGTGTATTTGTAACAAGGTTAAATGATTCTCTGAATTCTTACTTTTCTATGAGAGTGTGAACACATCCTTTCCATGAGGCCATCTGAAGAGCGAGATCTGCAATGGCTAAAGCCAGCTAACACACAAAAGAATCAACAAACAAATCAGCAAAGAATAATTAGAAAAAAAAGATAAACAAAGGTCACACACATCAGAAAAACAAATTTGATTTAATGCATCAGTACAAATAAAACATATATTTAAGTGTGTTTACGTTGATGTCTTTGCAACATTAACTGAGTCACAACACCTAGCTTCAACATAAACTTGAATGAACCTGAAATAAATGTTAGTAACTTTTTATTCAAGTTATTCATGTTTAAAGACATTCTCAGAAAACTTCCTTCTTGTTTTGACAATGCTATAATTATTAAAATCAGTTATGATAAAAAGTTTGATTTCCTCCACTCTTTAAAAAAATAGCAACTGAAGCAACAAATGTGTCCTACAAAGATAAAAATATTTTCTGCAGCTTGTATCCAGTTGACTGACAATTTGAAGTCTGACAGAAAGCTGTGATATAGATTCAAATATAAAATAAAGTCAGACATAAACATATTATGATATTTCATTTTGGGGACATTTACAGAGGCAAAGAAACAGACACTGGCAGAACGGCTATTCTCTGTGTAGAGACTTGTCACTACGAAAAAGCTTATCCTCTTAGTTTTTAAAGAGAGGGATGTCCCAACACTAAAGCTATGGCTAACAGCATTTTGATATTTTCTTTATATAAAAGAAAGTATTGTAATAATCATGTGGTTTGATACATTGAGACGAAGCATCATAATAAAATATATCTTAAACATATTGTGATATTTCCACATATGAGGTGTTACTTGAGATGATTTGTTAAACTTAACTGCTCAGAATAAAATGTTTCCTGCCTCGTTACACAGAAGCTGAAGAGACTGCTGATGGTCCTAGAGTCTGATGAGGAACACCTGAGTTCACAAATGTTGAACATTAACCACCGCAGTGACACTAGTTGTCTCTGATTAGGTTTTTGTTTAAGGTCTGGATATGAAGAGGTCACCCTGGAGTGAAACCCCAGGATTGTTGTCAGAACCTGATTTGAACGCAGCGTGAACATCCTGCTGTAACATTTTTACTGACGTCGTTCCGTCACTGTGGAGGATCCTCACACCAAAAACAGAACATTCATAAAGGTTCAGCCTGTGGAACTATTTAAAGGTTTGTCACTGACTCTGCTAATGAAAGATCATTGTGTTCCCTGCAGAGGAACAGGTGCTCAGTTACCTGTGTGACGATGATGGGGGACAGGTCTTTGAGGTTCTGGATGTGGGTCAGCAGTGAGTCTCGCAGTGCATTGTGGGTCTCAGGGGGAAGCTCGTAGAATGACGTTTGGATCTTCATCTTCATCGTCTGAGCAGCAAAATAACACGACTCAACATCCTGTTTGAGCTGCAGCAGCTGGTCCGAGATCTCCCATGCATACATCTGAAGGACAGACAGGAAGTGATGTCATTACACCTGTTTACGCCTAAGCAGCCCACAGTTAAGCTCAGGCGGCTGATTTAACGCATTATGACGAGTCATTATAAACTTTTCTCTGACAGTAACCAGAAGACTGCTGCTGTGTTCGTTAGAATCGGTCATCCCTTTAATAATTAATAGTGACATGTAGCTTCATTAACAATAAATGATTAAAATTTAGATCAGCTTATTAAAACATTTTTCGTCACTCATTCATTCAACTCATAAATAAGCTGTTTTTTTGTAACATCTGCAATTTATATTTGTTTTGGCATCACTGAATTTGGCAAACCACAACAACAATTTACATCAATAATGACAGAAAAATGTTGTGCTGGATTCATGGAACAAAGTCCCCAGAAAGACTTTGATTTAACTTTAATTTTATTACAATTTCATCTAAATATAATCTAAATTGCATCAGTCGAACACATGTTTTTTTTCCACAGAGCGTTACCAGGGGAAACAACACAATCTAAAAATGAGTTCAAACCATAAAAGTGGCTTTGATGAAGAGGAAAAGGCCAGTGAAGAGGTCAGTGTGAGCCCTCTCTGCACAGATGAACCACCACACAGCAAAAGAATGTCCTCTCTGATTGGCTCCTGGCCTGACTGGCTGTCAGCAGGAGAGATGAGACACTCACTATGATCTTGAAACTGAACTCTGACGAGGACTATGTGACTTTACCTTCCTGTGAGGAAATCTGATGTTTCCACATGACAGATGAAGAAAGAGGAGCTCCTTCTGCTGTTTGTTCTGTTTACTATCTTATACAGCGATTCCACTGATAGACCTAAAGAACTGGTTACCAACAATCAGCAACAGTTACTGGCAGCCCTGATGTTTCATTTGTTTAGTCATTCACTTGTTTTGAATGTTACATCACCTTTTTACTGTGGTAACAAACAGAAATCCATACTGTCACAGCCCTGACCAAGATTACCTGAGAGAGGACAGACACCTGACTGAGGACAGTTACCTGCGCAGGTACTACCCAGTCCGTGACGGTTTAGAGACAGGCGCTCAGGACTCAGGCGCCGACTGACTCTGGAAACTAAACATGTCAGCAACTCGTTCAGTCAACACTACATGTGAGGATTCATGAATCCCCTGAACAGAAACCTGATCATCAGTCCTGGTCTCGGTCTGTGCCACGCCCTGATGTAAACAGGCTCAGTCCAGTTTGACTCACTTCAGAATACAAAGTGCCGTCACCACTAACATCTAAAAACGATTCTTCTTCCACCAACATAATGCTGCACGTCGTCACCGACAGATCAACCTGACAGTGTGCCGGGAATCAGACTGATCGTTTGTACCGGTGGAAAGTTCCTCTGCAGGTAAAAATGTCACATTTTTGAACAGAGTTTGGTGTAAGGCCGCCGTGCCCGTTGGCCAGAGACAGACATGACTCAGCAGTTACTAACTTTAACTGTTTGACTGGTGACGTGAAGTCACAGACTAAACTTTACTGCAGCAGTAACATTAGCCATGCTAACATGCTAACAGAGCTAGCTGTGTGCAGCATACTGGGCCTGCTGAAATCCTCAGAGACTAAAGCACAGAAGCTCCGTCTGCCAGCAGAACACTGAATAAACACAGAAACATCTTTTAATTAACGCCACCGTGTTCGTGTTGGAGTCGTGAACGGGGCGCAGACAGTTTATGAAGCTCTACATACAGCTAACACTTTGTGTTTTGATCCATTCATTTAGCTAGCTTAGCTTAGCTGTGATGCTAACGGCAGCTCCTCTGAGACTGCGCAGTTGAGTTCACCTGTCCGTTTTCAAACAGGTATAATGTCTAGACCCGCTCCAGACAGACCACATGAAGACCACCTCAGACCCCTCAGTCCATCACACCACCGGTCCCCTGCTCCGGTCTCCCGGCCTCTCCCATTTTCTTACCGATCTCTGGAGCTCTCCGAGCCACACCGAGGCTCGCTCCTTCCCGGCCGGGTCCGGGTCGTGGTAAAGGGCCTGGACCGCCTGGTAGACCAGGGCTAGGTTCGGTTTGCCTCCCTCCATAACTCGGGTCAGAAGCACGAACACGATAAGGCAGAAAGTTCACCAGCAGAACCGATCTAAAAGAGTCCTACACGGTCTGTGTGTCGACCGCCATCTCGCACAGGCTTCCCGCGTGCAACCACGATCGTCTCACGGCAGGCAACACCGGCAGGAGCATTAGTTCCGCTCTGTCATGACGGTCGGACGTCACATAGAACCCCATTTTAAAATCTGTAAATTTAACTGTTTCTCGGCAGAATTTCATTCAAAATATCTTACAGTTACAGCTGACCGAGTTAATTACAATTTATTGATTACAATTATTAAGATGGGAACTTTGTCTGTAAAAATAGTAATAAAGAAAATACAAGAGATCTAAATTTTCCATCATTAGGACTATAAATGAACTCTGGCATTTAGCTTAGTTGGTAGAGCAACGTCCCATGTACAGAGGCTTTGTCCTCACTACAGTGGACCTGTATTCGACTCCGGGATTGGGGACCATTTGCTGTGTGTCACTCCCCCCTCACCCTGTTTCCTGTTAGGCGCACTATCAATAAAGCCAACAAATGCACAGTTTCCGTCTTTGATTTGATCGGACATGTCTCATTTTTCTATTGGATTTAAAGGGATTTCAAAAGAGGGCCACACAAAAGAAACTTTGCAGAATATTTTAACTGACTGAAGTCTAAAACTACAGTGACAAGGACAAACACATCAATAACAATCAGAGTCATAAGAAACTTTATTATTCATTGTACAACAATAAAAACCTGTCGATGTTTTATAGCCAAATCAAACATAAAACAATGCTTGTCTTGCTTGCCTGTAGAGTTAAATGTGTAGAGTTCAGTTTGCAGTTCAGTTTGTAGAGTTAAATGAGTAGAGTTCAGTTTGTAGAGCTTGTTGAGAGCTCAGTTTGTCAAGCTCAGTTTGTAGAGTCCAGAACAAGAGCTTGTCAGTTGAGTTCAGGTCTGGTGCATTTGGCTCTGCAGTGAATGACCTCCAAACTGAGGTCGTATCATACCCATGCTTCTTCACACTCACAGCCTGGTTATGATACAGCCCCAGCTCTAAAGATCTGTCATTGTTGTTTTGATCAATTGTAAGCTGCTTTCAAACCATCCCTGTCTTCTCATCAATCAGTGGGACAAAGAGTTCAAATAGGTTAAAAGTGATTCAGATTTGATGTCAGTAGAAAAATTTAAACAAGAGAAAAATAAATGAAGTTCGATGAACACGATGACTGGAAATAAATGAAGGAGTCACCTTTAGATACGTAGATATGAGTCCTTCAGCTTCAGTCCTCCAGAGCTGCAGTTGTGAAGTGGCAGAGTGATGAAGGACTGGAGGGTTTTTAACAACAGGCGGATTTACGTCTTTATCCTCATCTAAGATTAACCCTTCGTCATTTTAGAACAGTTTAGACCAGTTTAGACCGGTTTAGTGGGAGTTGTCAAGTCTTTTTGTCTCTAATCTGATTTTGTGACGATGATGTTTCAAGGATTTGGAGGATTGAGGTGGACGACCTGCTCAGGTAAATCTGAAACATCCGGATTAGAAGTCACAGGCTGAAAACTCAAAGGTTCTTATTGGATTTAATATCTGCGGACCACCTGCTGCTCTCAGCCCTCGACCTTCATTATTCTTCATGTTGCTGCAGACAGACAGCTAAAAGCTGGACCTCTTGAATAAAGGTTCAATCCAATAGAATTTAAATGAACATTAATTATATGTCATATGTCAAATGATTATTTAATAGTTTGGCACACAGCTTAATTAAATCTTGACATCAAATTGTTCAAAGCTTAATGTGTTTAACGAGCTGCTGGATGACTCTTGTCCATCAGAGGATTAAAACTAATATAAAGATATAAAGATATAAAATAATTCAGTGACAGCTCGATCAGTCTGAAGATGTGAATTCCAAAAGATATATTACAAATTACTAAGTGATTTTAACAAGCTCCTCATCTGGATCGACAAACAAAAGCAAAATGAATTAAACATCTTTCCAAAAAGTGTTTATTTATCTTGTGTGATGGAGATAAAAAAATAGATGAAGATAGTTTCCCAGTAATTCAATGTAAGTTTCTTCATGTTGTTCTGTCAGAGTGATGACAGCTGTAATATTTATTTTATTTATTTAACAGTTTATGATAAAATCTTTATGTTTAAGTTCTTGATATCTCAGCTGTCTTAGTTTCACAGTTCTGCACAACAGATCTACTTAGATCTAATCAACAACAATGTAACAATATTAAAATGTTACATGAGGTGGTTGATATGAACCTGTTGTGACTGTAAAAAGAGTCTGTAAGCAGATTAAAGTCTCGTGCTGAAAACATCAGACAGGAGGTAAATGTGACGACATTAATCCTAAAATGTGACTTTAGAAAAAGTAAAGCAGCTCTTCAGGGTAAATCTGCACTCTAAGTGGTTTATGAGTTTGTATATAAAGAGGCTGGAGTCTTCAGCCGTGGTAGAAAGCTCAGCGTCACGATGGGGAAACACTTCCACCTGTTTGAGAACATCTCTAAAGTGGACCCCTTTGAGGGGCCACAGCATTACCTGGCCCCTATGTGGGCCTTTTACCTGCAGGCTGCCTTCATGGGCTTTGTGCTGTTTGCAGGAGCTCCTTTAAACTTTGTCGTTCTCCTCGTCACAGCCAAGTACAAGAAGCTCCGAGTGCCGCTCAACTACATCCTCGTCAACATCTCCTTGGCAGGATTCATCTTTGCCATCTTCTCCGTCAGCCAGGTGTTCCTCGCCTCCGTGAAGGGTTACTACTTCCTTGGTTACACCTTGTGTGCCATGGAGGCCGCCATGGGATCTATAGCAGGTAAACACCACAAACTAAAGGTCTTATATCTGCATGTATACAGAATTATTATATACTACCACTGGTGAGCTGATTACAGGGGATACAGCAGGTAAAAACATACACTATAGGTGTTAATTCATACAGTATATTATATTCATTATCATACCATTGTTGAGCTGCAGAAGATTTTAGTAAACTGTTTGACGGGTGTACTGTTGTTTCTCTGTATAAACTGATTGATTGGTTAACTGTTTGTTCTCTTTACTGTTGTTTCTACATATTAACTGTTTGATTGATTTGTTTACTGTTGTTTCTACATATTAACTGTTTGACTGGTTTAATGTTGTCTCTAGACATTAACTGTTTGTGTTTTGTTCAGGTCTTGTGACGTCCTGGTCTCTGGCTGTCTTGTCTTTCGAGAGATACCTGGTGATCTGTAAACCGTTTGGAGCCTTTAAGTTCGGCAGTAACCACGCTTTGGCTGCTGTCGTCTTCACCTGGGTCATGGGCACCAGTTGTGCAATCCCACCTTTCTTCGGCTGGAGCAGGTAGGTAACACACCTGTAACTTACCTGTAGGCAGTGATAGAGCAGGTATCAAACTACAGTGTTTTGGTTATCAAACAACATATCCATGACCATAACTGTGACATGAGAGAAACAACACAGCCCCGCTTAACTGTTTCTGTACCACAGTTCAGAACCAAATTCCAGTTTTGACATACAAAGAAGAGTTGTAGGTATTTTGGTGAATAACTGTAACATTGCCAATAAACATAAATATACAAGTATATGAATAATAATTTACAATAAATCATCTTTCAGGAATTTGCTAACTTTAACTATGTGAAGTATAAATCTAAAGAACAATGAGCTGGTGTTAACTGGTTGGAGTTGGGGCACTATTTACAGGGGGTGGCATGCAGTGTGTGTGGGGGTCCTGGCCCACCTATACCTGTCCTGTATTTTTCAGGTACATCCCTGAGGGTTTAGGCTGCTCCTGTGGACCTGACTGGTACACACACAACGAGGAATATAACTGCACCAGCTACATGCACTTCCTGCTGGTGACATGCTTCATCATGCCGATCAGCATCATCATCTTCTCCTACTCTCAGCTTCTTGGAGCCCTGAGAGCTGTGAGTTTCAAACCTTTAATGTCTGGGTTTCTGTCCTGGTCTGGAGTTAAAGTTTAACATCCTCATTCTTGTTCTTCTTCATGTGTTCAGGTAGCAGCTCAGCAGACGGAGTCAGCCTCCACACAGAAGGCGGAGAAGGAAGTGTCGAGGATGATCATCGTCATGGTCGGCTCTTTCGTCACCTGTTATGCTCCGTATGCCCTAGCAGGTCTTTACTTTGCCTACTCGACAGATGCAAACAAAGATTATCGACTCGTCACCATCCCAGCTTATTTCTCTAAGAGCTCTTGTGTGTACAACCCACTCATCTACGTCCTCCTGAACAAACAGGTAAACAAATCACAGACAGGTGAACAGATAACATATAGATGAACAGGTCACAGACAAATGAACAGGTAACAGACTGGTGAGCAGATCAAAGAGAGGTGAACAGTTCTACTGAAGAGAATCAGTCTTTTTTGCACTGCAGAGTCATCTGACCATACAGTGTAACCATTGTAACTGTATACAACAAAGATGGCGACAGCTTGAACCTGAAAATGCTTAGAAGACAAAAATAAACAACTGTGACAAAGAGACAGAACAACTTCACCGACTAAGTCGAATCACAACCAGAGGTGCTTCACCAGGTTCAGTGTTTGGTCTATTTATGTCTACAGGGTCAGAGGTCAGAGGTTACACTGTAGGGTCACTGGTTTCAGTCGAGGGTCAGAGGTCAGAGGTTACAGAACTGACTATATCTATACTTCTTGTGTTTATAGTTCCTTTACTCAAGCTCAACATATGACAGATTCATCTCTGCAGATTATTAGGGATGACTGACTCTTAAAAAACTGTGTCATCTTCAATTACCAACAATTCACTTAATGATGATTGGCCCTGACACCTTCCAATCAGAATGCAGAGCTGTGAATTCACACATGGAACAATTTACAGTGCTCTTCATATGAATCGCATGAAGGTGACAAGGAGACAACAGTCAGCATGGTAAACAGGTGTTTGAATTAAGATAATATATATAATATAAAAAGAACCAGCAGCCAACAACATGATCAAAAATTCTAAGCTGTAAACAATAATGAATGAATACACATAAGGTGGATGATTATAAACAGTATGTGTACATGTTAACATACAGAGTGCAGGGCTCGTCTACACAGTGACTTTAAATGATGATACAGTCTGTGTTTTAATGAAAATAACTTTAAAGTCAAACAACGTGTTTGTGTTCTATCACAGAGAACTTTATTCTCATTCTGCCTCCGAACAACTTGTCCTCATCACTGTGGACAACAGCAAACAGTACCCAGATGCAGTTTAATTCATTAAGTCCTCCTCTTTATAATTTAATGACTGAATGATTAATTATTGTTCTCCTCTCCAGTTTAACGCCTGCATCATGGAGACAGTCTTTGGAAAGAAAATGGAGGAATCTTCTGAAGTTTCTTCAAAGACAGAGACATCTTCAGTGTCCACAGCTTCTTAATGAACAGACATCCTTTACAGAGTTTGGAGGGTAATCCTCTTCATGTGTTAATACACTGATGATCAATATGTAAATACATTAAACTGATATTTATTGGACTGTAGAACATCTTTGATTAGAAGGCAACAGAAAAATAATAAACTTTGATAAAGAGTTTGTTTGTCCTCAATTAATTCAGACTACCTCTTACTCTGCTCTCTCAGACCACTCAAAGCAAACACTACAACAAACAGATTTTTAAATGTTTTATTGATAAACAGGCTGTCAAAGTACAGCATGAAGTCCAAAACATGGATCAATGACTTTCTATCTGTATGCAAATTAACACAGGTTGGAGTGAATAAGTTAGATAAATATAAAATTTGAATTTACAATTGAACTTAATTTTATTCTCCAACCCCTAACCCTCTTTAAATAAAAATCCCAAACTGTTTTAAAATTCTGTCTTTGTGTGTTAGGTGTCAGTGTTGTGAACTGTCAAATCAATCACTCAAACTTTACAGTTAAAATCTCTGAGGCACCAAAGACAGAAAAGGTCATTGAACTTCACCACAGCATCAGGAAACTCAAACATTTAATAAGAGAAATTAAACAGCGAGCGGCAGAAACCAACGAAACCAGGACGGAAACAGTTGAACAGAAAAACGTGACAGACGCCTCAAACAAGACGCCTAAATGTAAACACACAATGTTGTAACCCTAACCCTTACAAAATAAATTAAAATCATGTTTTCAGTCTACAAATCTGGTCCGTCTCTAGAACTCGTCGTGTCGTAGTAACGCCTCACCGAAGTCCGTCACCTGACTTCCAACAAACACGTCATATTTGTCCAGGATTTCCTTTTTGGTAAGTTTTCCATCCTGAAAGACAAATACAATTAAAAAAGACATTAACAGGTAATAAAACCGACATTAAACAGATGATCAGGTGTTAAACAGGTAAATACTAAGCAAATGGATGAAAGTTAATGTTTTACCTTGTTGGCATCGGACTCATGCAGCAGGTGTTTGGCTTCAGCTTCAGCATGGTCATAATCCGACGGCAGAATCCAGTCCATAGTTTCTTCTTTGTCCATCTTCCCATCGTTGTTTTTGTCTCTGAACTCAGAAAACTGCTGACGTTCTGCCACCACCCACTCTGGTTCTTCTTCATTGTCCTCTGAGGTGAACATGTCACCTGCAGACCAGACAAACAACTTGTTCAATCTGCGTAGTCTCACCTGTTTCACCCCTGGAAATACTCAGCGCAGGTACAAATACTCAGAACAAATGAATAAATACAATAAATACTGATCATCGTAACCAGGGTTCTGAATTAACTTTTTCGATTACCAGCCAATTTGGCTGGTAACTTTCTAAAGTTAGAATTTCCACCAGCCAATTTTTTTCTCATGGTCCTTTACAGCCTCAACTTTATTGGTTAGAATTATTAGTTCCCACCACAAAATAGTTTGTTTTGTTTTTTTCTTTTGAGTACATGCAGCACTCCTTACAAAACATGATGACATTTTCGTGATCAATCACAAGCCATTCACGACCCATCAGCCATTTGGCATTGAACTTTATTTTTTTTCCTTTTTTTTCATCCCCAGCCTCTTTCCTCTTCTCGCCCCCAGACGTCTGTCCAACCAACCACTGCCGCATTTAGTTTAAGTTTAGGTTACTTTTTAATTTACTTTAGCTAGCTCCCTCCCTTCTTTTGATTCCGTTCATTCATTCTTTTTATTCTTCTTCTTCTTTGTGTTTTCCGTTTCCATGGTTTCTCGCGCTGGTTGGTTGCACTGCCTGCGCGCAGCCAATTGGCGTCTTATACGTCATCACGTAGCATCACGACAGTGTTCGTGGGAAATGTAGTCAGTACTGCCCAGCAGGGTGGGAATTTCCTCATTTTAGGGGCAAGGCCATTTGGCCTTCACTTTTTTTTATTTTTCAGGGGCACCAAGGCCACATGACAGGGCACAAAGGCCATTGAGTAAAATTTGATGATTTACCTTTCAGAATGATACCATAACATCTTAATTTATAATAAGACATGGATTATGTATCAAAATATTTTTAATACTAATATCAAGTTAATGTTACATTAGAAAACAGTTTTTTAAGTGGGGTTAAGTTTAGGTGATTTTTGTGATACTATACTGAATATTAGTGTAACTGAATATTTCTCTGAATAGACATTCAAAAATTATGGCAAAGCACATTTTTTCCAACCCAAAAAACTGTAGAATAACCTGCAGGAGACCACTGATGTGTGGGGTGATTTGGGTGACATTACACTGAATAATAGTGAAGTTATTGAATATTTTTTGTAGTTTCTCTTTTCGATGTTGCACTTTGTGGACGGTCCCTGTGCCCTTGTCTCATAGACGGCTAACCAATGTTAATGTCCCGCTCCTTTTGACGAAAATACAGTTATAGCTCGCTGTCTACCTTACTACGGTATCAGAGAACCTTTGTTTGTGTTTCATTCATGAGTTATTGATCCAGGAAGATTGAATCTGTGAATATATTTCATAACTTTACCGAACTAAATTCTACCACATAAGTCAGTTACGTATCATATCAAAACCGGCTGAGCTCGCTTGCGTACCTGTGCTGTAAGTGTCGTTCTTCAGTTTTGAGATGCTGCTGCTGTTTGAGAGGCTTTCACATGAAATCATCGTGATGATGAGACTCCACCTGCGTGAACCGCGAACTTATTTAAGTTACTAGGAGTGGCTACTGTGCACTAGGGTGGCTGTAATTCGAGGCATAAACACCACGCTGACCGGGCCAGGGGCACAAAGGAACACTGTGGCCGTACTATGACGTTTTTTTCACAGGGCATCAAGGCCAAAGTGCGGGGCAACAGCCGCCATGGCGAAATTCCCACGCTGCTGCCCAGGGAGCAAGAACAGTAGAGCGTCTCTGATTGATTCCCTCATGCATCACTGGCCAAACTGGCTAGTAAGTTTTTTATTATCACCGGCCAAAATGATTTTTAACCCACATTTGGCGGGTTGGCGGGTTTCATTTTTTAAAACTGATTTATCAACAAGTTGATAAAAGAGTAAATGTTAGTTCTTCTCACCGATGTACTCCTGCAGATCGATGAAACCGTCTCCGTTCTTGTCGATGTCTTCTATTGTTTCCTGTAACAGTAACACATGAAATCAGTGAGATCACATGACGTCAGTGACATCATGTCAGTGACATCACACCCACCTGCACCACGATGCTCCTCATGTGTTCGTGATCTTCAGGATGAAGAAATGCTGTAAACTCTTCTTTGTCTGCGATCATGTCTCCATTTGTGTCGGCGACTTTGAAACGTCTCTCATCTCTGGACATCATATGAGTGTAGTTATACTCTGATTCTGTCTGAGGGTCCTCTGTGGAGGTAATCAATCACAAAACTGAGCAGAGAATCCATCATAGAACTGATCAGAGAATCATTCACACCACTGATCTGAGAATCAATCAGTGGTATCTCTGTCCTGCTGAAATAAAGTCTGTCTGCTGTTGGATGGAGACTGACGCTCCTTCTGTTTCACTGATAATGAAACTTATTGATTGTGTGAGTGGTTACCTAGATAACTGCCATAGGTGACATTCTTGTACTCGTCCCAGCTGATCAAGCCATCGCTGTTCATGTCGAAGTCTTTCCACTGATGCTCCACGCTGTCAAAAATGTGTTTCTTCTGAGCAGCTTTGATCCAAACTTTCAGCTCGTCCTCAGAGACAAAGCCGTCGTTGTTGCTGTCGATTTTATCCACAATAATGCTGCAGATACACACAGTGTTTGAGATAGTGAGAGTGTATTTAGAACGACCACAGGACCTGACTGGATCACAACTGTGTGTATAAATGTTGATGATGATGATGATATCTGTGACCGAAACATGTCCAACCATATTTACTTTAGTGTTGAAACAGGAAACATTTACATGAAGTCAAAGTTTGACTTCATGTAAATGTGTCTGTGTTAGACTGTCAAACACAGAACACCTGAATGTCCTTATTCACACCACAAACAAACAAACTGAACTTGTTGAACCGGTCATGCAGGTTTTTGACAACTGGCACCAGGAAACACCTGAACACCTTTACAGGAACTACACCTGCAGCTACAGCTGCAGCACAGGTGATAGAAATAAACATTTGTAGAAAAAGTTTCTTGTCTTGAACTTGAAATGATTTTACAAAATAAAAGACTCTGATACAATCAAAATTATTTAAGTAAAAATAGCATTTCTCAGCTGAGCTGATGGACGTTTGTCTTCCTCTTGAACTCACCTGAGCCTCCGTTTGCTCTCTTCTGGTGGCAGTTGATCGAAGGTTTTGGCGTCGTCTTGACCCAGAAAAGCTTCATGGTCATAGTCATAGTTTTTGTCGTCGTCATGTTTGAGGTGACTGAGAGGTTCTTCATTGTGGACTCGACTCTTCCTGTCTGTCGGTTTACTGCTGCCGTACACGACGCAGAGGATGAAACACATCAGCAGAGGACGGATCATTGTGACACACTGATCCAGAAACACAAACAAACATCACATCATTAAAACTGTGTTAAAATAATAATATGATTTATGAAATAATATTGTAATGTATTGAAGATGGATCCAACAGATGTTTAAGATATTTCAGATAAAACACTTCACATGTTCCTAAACTACAGAAGTTAAGGACAATTTGAGTTTGGAGTGCAGGGGGACCTCCTGACCTCTTTCTATGACCCTGTGGTGGCATCAGCCATTTTCTATGGAGTAGTCTGCTGGAGCAGCAGCATCTCAGCAGCAGACAGGAAGAGACTTGATAAACTTATCAAGAAGGCCAGGTCCATCCTGGGATGCCCTCTTGACTCAGTGCAGGTGGTGGGAGAGAGCAGGATGATGGACAAGCTGTCATCGCTGCTGGTGCAGGAGTCCCACCCCTGCACAACACTATCTCAGCACTGAGCAGCTCCTTCAACAGGCTGATACACCCTAAGTGTGTGAAGGAGAGGTATCACAGGTCCTTCCTCCCTGCTGCTGTCAAACTTAACAATCAGCACTGCTCCCAATAGCATATAGACCCTGTGCCCTGCACTGTGCAGAATGTCTCTACAAGGTCACTTCAGTTTTTGCTCTATCTGGTCAATTTCACCCATATTTATTCCATATTTATCATCTGTATTCAAAATCTAGGTAAAAAAAAACAAACCCAAAACTGCTGTTAATTTTGCACTATATCATGTAAATATGTATATATGTCTAAATCTTCCCGTTTGAATTTTATTGCTTATTTTTGCTATTGTTCCATTTCTAGTAATATATTTCTGTTTTTGTAATATTCTGTCGCTGCTGTGACAAACAAATTGCTCTATCTGCGGGACATTAAAGGATTTCTGATTCTGATTCTGATTCTGGGTTCATACGAGAACAAAACTTTAGTTTATAAAATCAATAGATTTAAACATTTTTATATTTTTACTTAAACTAATAGTACTATAAAGTGAGTATACGACATGGGGTAGAGTGTGTTTCTTTTTTTTTTTTTTTTTTACTGTACTTAAGTAAAAGTACCTGCAGTTTCTGATTTAGGAGTTTAACCTCTTCCTCACCTGCTCACTATACATTTAACATGATAATAATGATATGAGTAATAACAATATACACACACACACATGCACACATATATATTTGTTGTTCTTTAAATGTTTAACATTACTGTCAGCCTTAATCAAATATAAATATCTTGGATATTATTTGTTTTATGTTGTTAACGTTATCTGTTATTGTTGATGGAAGAACCTATCAGGTAACTATACATAACTAAACATCCTCCTCTTCATCTTCAACCGGCACGAACATGAAGCGGCTGTAATTACCCGCCTGAAGTCTCACCTGTTTGGCTGCAGCTCCTGCTCGTGGACTCGGACTCGCGTTGTGTCGAGTAAGACCCCCTCGTTTGTCTGTCACGGACTCGGTCCCGTGTGGTGTCTGTCCCGGGTCAGGGTCTGTTTTCTCTGCCGACCATGTCGCCCTCAAGATCGCAGGAACGTTTCCGTACTCTCGCTGCCAATCCGGCTCCGTCTGAAGCACGTTCTTCGATTTGATTTGTCCACTTCAGCAAGCGCTCTTGTTCGTAAAATTACGTCAGAGGGCTTGGTCATCGTATTGTCTTGTCATTGGCTGTTGGCTTCGTGTAGACCGATGGAAGCAGACGAAGCGGGGAGGAAGGAGTCAGCGTGTCTGCCACGTCCTCAGATGATGATAATGATGATGATCCGGTTTAAACAGGATAAATATTGATCTTCTTAAATAAACTTTAAATGTGACTTTAAACTGAACTGATCTTATGTATGAATACAGTCAGTAAGACAAAGACAACATCCAGCTATCATGTCTTCATCATGTTTTCATCATGTCACAGTTATGTCTCAGTCATCATGTCTCAGTCATCATGTCTCAGTCAACATGTCTCAGTCAACATGTTTCAGTCATCATGTCTCAGTCATCATGTCTCAGTCAACATGTTTCAGTCATCATGTCTCAGTCATCATGTCTCAGTCATCATGTCTCAGTCAACATGTTTCAGTCATCATGTCTCAGTCAACATGTTTCAGTCATCATGTCTCAGTCATCATGTCTCAGTCATCATGTCTCAGTCAACATGTTTCAGTCATCATGTTTCAGTCATCATGTCTCAGTCATCATGTCTCAGTCATCATGTTTCAGTCATCATGTACCACTGCATGTCAGACACTGTGGTTAGCAGCACCGGAGCACCACAGGGGACTGTGCTCTCTCCTGTCCTCTTCACCTTGTACACATCTGACTTCCAGTACAACTCGGAGCTCTGCCATATGCAGAAATACTCAGATGACACTGCAATAGTGGGCTTTATCAAGGATGGACAGGAGGGGGAGTACAGGAGCCTGATTGAAGGCTTTGTGGAGTGGTGCAGGTCCAACCGCCTACAGCTGAACACCTCCAAGACCAAGGAGATGGTTGTGGACTTCAGAAGGAAGAAACCACAGCTCCAAACTGTGTCCATCGAGGAGGTCGATGTGGAGGTGGTCAGGACCTACAAATATCTGGGGCTGCAGCTGGACGACAGGTTGGACTGGACAGCAAACATGGACGCTGTACACAGGAAAGGACAGAGCCGTCTGTACTTCCTGAGAAGGCTGGGGTCCTTCAACATATGCAAAAAACTGCTGCAGATGTTTTA
>JARJLU010019671.1:0-48155 GCA_030272975.1 Sparidentex hasta
TGATCATACTACTGTGATCATACTGTGATCATACTCTGTGATCATACTGTGATCATACTGTGATCATACTGTGATCATACTCTGTGATCATACTCTGTGATCATACTGTGATCATACTCTGTGATCATACTGTGATCATACTGTGATCATATTCTGTGATCATGCTCTGTGATCATACTCTGTGATCATACTCTGTGATCATACTGTGATCATACTGTGATCATACTCTGTGATCATACTGTGATCATACTCTGTGATCATACTCTGTGATCATACTGTGATCATACTCTGTGATCATACTGTGATCATACAGTGATCATACTGTGATCATACTGTGATCATACTCTGTGATCATACTGTGATCATACTGTGATCATATTCTGTGATCATACTGTGATCATACTCTGTGATCATACTGTGATCATACTGTGATCATACTCTGTGATCATACTGTGATCATACTGTGATCATATTCTGTGATCATACTCTGTGATCATACTGTGATCATACTGTGATCATACTGTGATCATATTCTGTGATCATACTGTGATCATACTGTGATCATACTCTGTGATCATACTGTGATCATACTGTGATCATACTGTGATCATACTCTGATCATACTGTGATCATATTCTGTGATCATACTCTGTGATGGAGATTTTACGTTCTACATGCAAACCAGTAAGAGTTTGACTCATATGTATGTTGTTAGCCTGGTGTACTTTTCCATGATGTCCTCCACAGCAGGAAAACGTTTCAGTAAATCAAAACATTAAAGTTTTTCGGCACACATCAGATTTGTGTTCAGATCCACATTACTCATTTATTAAGTCCAGGTTCAATGTGTTTATAACTTCTGGACACTATCTTTAGCTGTTTTGATGAGTTTTGAGATAATGATGTGCTGGTATTTATAAAAAGCCCTTCAGAATCTGGAACTGGATTCAGGTTTCATATAATAAAATAAGAAAAACTCTTTAAATTAGATTAAATAGAACTTTGTCACGGCTGTTATTTTTCACACATTTATGCTTTTGGCTGTGATAGCAAAGAATAAAATCAGTCATTAAAATAAAATAAAACAATTTTCTAGGGACTGTATCCACAGCAAATAGCAGTTTGGCCAGCAGTCCCAGAGCCATCATGACTGAACACTGTCACGCTCAGAGATCCTAAACATCTGATTTATCTGCTATTAACTCAATTTATGCTCCAAAGCCAGATGACTGTTCATAGCTCCGAAACACAGCTCCCTGTACCCATCCCTGCTCAGCCTCCATTCAAAGTCCAGTCAGAGTGAACTGTGGGTAGGCTCCTTCACACACTAGTGTAAATTCTACAGTATTAAACCAGAACTACATCCTTCTCTGCTTATCACAGCAGGATTTTAATCAACTTACAATAAAAGTCTCTTTTATCCGAGTGTAACAAACATCAGTCTGCCTTTTGTGAGAGCTAACCACACAGCCATTTCCTCAGCTGATTCTCTTCACTGGCACTGAGGCAGACATGAAAAGAGAGAAATTCCTGTGAAGACAGCTGATCACTGCAGCTGCCAGAGGAAACTGAGCTCTCGGGTTCACTATCAACCTTCAAGGTGTGACCTCCTGTTTCAGTATGAATAATAAACTTGATTTGTACATCACGGGTCACACAGACAGTGCTTAACAACAAAGATCCCTTAATTATGATCAAACGTATAAACCATATTGTAACTGGCACTTATTGTGAATTAAATTAGCATCATTTGCCAAGGAGCAGAGAACTGCTCCTCCATAAACCCCTGAAAGTCCCTGTGCTCCTTCATCTCTTGGTTAAAGTGGTCTGACGTAGGATTAAGGCTTCTTATAAGGTTGAGCTTGTGCAGCATGGAGGAGAAAAGGAAGGTGCGACCCCACAGCTTGGCTCTGCTACTATAACCTGCACAATCAGTCTCCATCATCATTAGAACAGGGCTGATCCTTTCCAGATGGAACAGGAATTCTCAGTATCCGATAAATATGTGGCTGACTGGAACTTCACACGCAAACACACCAGAGTGCTGATGTTGTCTGAAGCAGATGCATGTGGAGGAGAGAAGGCTGATGAGCATCGATAACACAGATCAGATTACACCATTAGCACTTTGGCCATAGAGGAAACATAAATAACACGCTATTCTCTGTGTCTCGGGATATTTTAGATCAAATTCACACATCAGCATCTTTTATTAGTAACATTTTGCTGCTGTATGTCTTCTCAATGTGCACAATATAAGGAAAATGTCTTATTACAAAGTAAACTGTATCATTTTAGGGCACCAAACATTTTGAGCGTTTTTTATCAGATTTGTCTACATGCAGTTTTTCACGTCTTCTAGTTCACTGAGACTGGAGCCTTATCTTGTATCAGTACTTTGGATGGATGACTAAGTGACTAAGTAAGTGAAAGTACTAGAACAAGTATACAGTCTGGTTAGTTTAGAAAATTACATCACTTTACTGTAACAAGCCTTTAAAACCAGGAAAAGACGACACTGATATAATGCCGGTGTTTCCCACACGTTGACTAATTTGTGGCGGTGTGCCACAGAATCAACATACTGCATTTTTTTTTTTTTTTTTAAACCATGAATTGCTTTCCAGTCTGTGGGAAACACTGTAGCATGATATAATGATAATAAGACACTAGATAGTGTCATATCACAACAGTAATATTGATATATTGTGGAAATATCAGAAGCAAATATCACTAAATGATATGTATCTGACGGACCGGACGGATCGACACCAAAGCATTTCAGAATGGATCTCTGATCATTCCCACATTGAACTACAGACAGCAACAACTGGCGTGCAGGAAACAATCACTTGTTCCAGCGTTGGATGATGACTCCACGTCATGTGAAACAACACGCAGTCCAACAGCAACAGACACACACCACAGTGAGCAGCAGCAGAGGGAGAATGTCTCCAAAACATACTGCTTTAGTTCTACTGAAGGAAACTGAGCTCGCTTCAAAGGCTGCGTATGTGCTGGTGTGTACTCGTGAGTATTTCCCGTCCCGGCTCTACATGGAGATTACTGTGTTATGTGGATTACATGCCACTGCTGGGTATTCAGTGTGCCTCACAGGGCCTCTGGGGTCAGATTCAAATACAAACACACTGGATCCACTGACACTGTGGAGCCACTAGAGTGCCATGGAGAGGAATGTGGAGGGTTTAAGAGGACAATGCTGCCCTCTAGTGAGCACTATGAGCAAATATCACATGGTCACATTTTAAACACTATAACACACATTAGTCATAACACACAGTCACTGTACACGTGCATCAAGAATTACCATGTCACATAAAAGATATGAGATGATGATAGATGTCGACCATATCATCTTCACCAGTGTGTTTATTGTTGCTGTGTACATTCCTCAAGGAAACTTAAAACTTAAGAAAACACCAGCTCATTATCAACTACCAAGTTCCCCGCTTGTATTTTCTCAACATCGGGCTCATTTTGTCTCTCTGGACACACACATTGTTAGCTACATCACCTAAAGCTACTGGGTTAAACTCAGACCGGTTGTGTATTTAGATCTGTACTGTAAGATTCTTGTTTTAATTGTGTTTAGCTTGTAAAAAGGGATGAATTTGTTGAAAACTTAAAAAAAAAAACGCACTACAAGAACTGTAAGATGTCATCGGCTGCTGTCAAAATAATACATAATAAAATAATCAAAATAAATTATCAATTTTATCAAGACAATTCAGTAAATTCTTGGGTCATTTCAACCTAAACTGCCCATCAGACTGAGCTGTAACCAGCTGAGATCAGCTCACAGCTACAATCTCTAAAGTCTTGTGTTCAAGAGAAGCCAGGAGAAAGATATATCACAAAATGTTTATCCTCAGTCTGTCAGTGAGAGAAACTGGCACCAGTGCATCATGGGAAAACCGCTCTGTCTGTTTCTGCGAAGCATTTCAGCTTTAAAAGCTTTCACACAAACAAAGAGGTGAGCTGCCAACAGGAGAGGAAGCTTCACCTGGCTCACAGAAGGTGATCACTGTTCAACATTGGGGGAAAGTTCGACCCTGACACACCTCACTTCATTATCCTAAAGTCTGTCGACTGTTTAAACAGCAGACAGTCGGGTTCCATAGAGTTACAGTTTTGTCACTCCAGTCTGGTCTTTGAGCTTAAACTGGTTTAATTTCATGCAAACCAACTAAGTCGACATTTGTCAGGTAAACCCAGGTATTAACGAGAATTCCATGTACGCAGCTCGTCGTCTCCAGCCATCACTCTCCTCCTCCACTGCTGAAACTCTGATTCATGTCTTCATCTCATCCAGAATCGACCACTGCACCAGCATTCTATGTGGCACATCATCCAAAGTCCTAAAACACTCCAGTACATACAGAACTCGCCTTGTGAGAACTTGTGTAATATTCACATATATTATTGTTCCATAATAATTATCCCGTCCAACACGATTGTGATTCACAATATCACCCTGATAATCACTGACATAATTAAAGTTAATGTGTTTGCGAAGCCAGCCCAGTCTGAATGGTCGTACCTGTGTGACTGACAGGTGGTTATGAACCCGTGACCATCAGAACACAGAGGAGAAGGACAATGTACAGCTGACAGAGAGCTGTTAGAGGCAGGACGTTCTGTACCTGTCATGGAGTTTTCTGAAGTACTGAGCTGTTCCCTCAGCTTGTCCACATCATCAGGGTGAACCTGCTCATACAGAGTGCTTCCAAACCACTCAGACTGGGTATGGTTCAGCACCGGTGTCACAGAGTCCGACACGTAGATCACCCGGCCCGTCTCTGCAGCGACCACAAACAGGAAGCCGTCCGCCGCCTCCAGGATCAGATGCTTCAGTTCCTACAGGGAGCGGAGGGGCACATTAGCACTCATTAGGCAGCATTATAACAAACAGCTGACAGCTGTACAACATTCACTAATTTGTCTTAATCAAAAAACAAGTGTACTAGTCAGATAATGTTGACGAAGCAATGTACCGCCATTATCTTCAACTCAAAACCTGAGTGTGTTATAAAAGACAGTCAGGGAGCTTGTGACAGAGCAGGCTGTTAATTACACACTGGACGAGGACTTCAATGCTTCTGGTCATCACAAAAGAGGACGTGAAGCTCTGATGTGTCTCGGAGTGCGTCTCAAGCCACGCTCTAGATTAGATCGTCTGAGGATGCATTAGAGCTTGTGGTCCTGTTGTCAGTGTGCTGTTATTGTGAAGCTTTAGTGTTTTATACAGTAAACCGTCACTGCAACAGCTGAACAGAAGGCAGAAGACCTCGTCCCTTCAGAGCCCGTTCCCCTGGAAGAGCTGGGCCACATGTGGTAGTGTGTCATATACTAGGATGCTGGTTAGAACTAGCTTTGTCAGGTATCCTGGATATCAGCTGCACATGTAAATATGCAAACACAATGTCTTGGGTTTCAAACCTAGATGAGCATCTACACACACAGTATATAATCTCTGTGCTAACGGACTCTCAGTTAAAAAAAGACTGTAGCATGTGATCATCTGTGAGTTGCTGTCTTCATTTTACACAACACTTAGTCAAATCCAGCAGCTTCCTTCCTCACACTCTGACTCTCTCTCAGATGGAACAGCAACAGGAAACCAAATGAAACACATCGTTATCTTGAGCAAACTTGTGACTTACTCAGTTACAAAACTGTTGTATACATTTGGGATTATTTAAGTACACAACTCCAAATGCAGAGTGTCCACAGTTCCATCTGTAGACCTGTTCTAAATATGATATTAATGTGAACTTCTGTCGATGGTGCTATGATTCACTGTGTAAAAAAATAAAGTGAAAGGATGATGAATGTGTTTTCTATTACTCTGGCCTCCATGATAGAGCTCCGGGTCTCTGATAGTACAGTACCTGTTCAGTGAGGAAGGAGGGCTTGTAGGCCCCATCAGTGGACGTGTTGCCGGTGCCCCTCATGGACTTCATATGGGAGACCGCCATACGCAGGATGGTCAGCTTATCAGGTTTGCGAGCAAGGGCGCTGCAGGTTGGGACCATGTCTGACAGCTCGGTGATGTACTGGGTCATTTTGTTACGTCGGCGTCGCTCAATCTCACTGTGGTTCTCTCTAAAACAGAGAGAAGGGCAGTTAGACACTTGGGGAGGGAACACGCTGGGAACCAACAGCCAGCCCAGTGTGAACAGGTGATCAACAGCATTGATGCGTCTGATCATCGTGTCTGTCTGACTTTGCTTCACCATAGGTTTGGTTGAACAGCAACCTGTTTTAGTCTAAACGGAAATAAATGAGTAATATGTTATTTCATATTTGAATATAATTGCATGTCATCTGCTATTTTTTTGTAATGTGAGATTTGTGGGCATGTCAGTCAGCGAGAGCATCTTCTTAAAAGGGGCCAGGAGGGGCACGTGAGGTCAAGAAGCACTTTTATAGGCTTCTACTGTGTCTTTATTTGTGCTCTGCAGAACTATTAATATGCAAACTGACACTGAGGTCTCAAGTTGTCAATGCATCTCTTCATATCATGGTGAAATATCCAAATGGATGTCTTGTACTTTTATAAGCAGCTCCATCAGGCAGGAAGCAGTGGTTTTAGCTGCAGGTGTAACAGGCTGACACAAGTGATGACACCCTGTACAGTATCACTAAAATGTTAGCGCCTCAGGAAGAATGATGCAAATTGAATTGATTCCACTGTTACAAAAGGTTGAAACTGCTACAAAAATTAGCACTCCTTGACTGGAGGCGTTCCATTTCTTTAGCTGTCTGTATATCTGGATTTATTTGTCATGCCAGATTCGATGCTCCTCAGCATGGATGATACACAAATCTGTAGATAAATGTTGGACCATTCTTAGCAAATGATCCTTTTGAGCTGCCCTTGTCTCTAATTGCTGGTGTTTGACACAGGGAGTGTTTTCTCTGGACGGTGACGGTTCAGATGATAAACTGTGTTTGTGGTATTTCACGTCTTTATCAACACAGATTCTTGGTAACTTCCCTGTCAAACAGACATCTGATAAAACAACATCAGCTGGTGAGTTTAGCTTACTCAGCCAAGCCCGCCAATCTGCTTATTTTGAAAAATTGGGTTGTCCAGAGAATTTAAAATATACTGAGGAAAAAGCTAATTGTAGTCTGATAAGAGCCAAGAAGTGTACAGGTTGTACAGTCTGTTGATCCCTGAGTCAATGGAAAATCCTCTGAGGCCCCAGCTGGCTAGGCCTACCTGGCGTATCTCTCCTTATCCCCACCAGGAATGTGATCATCATCATACCTACAGACAAGAGAGGACACAGCATGTAACAGGATGTACATACAGACAGAGATAAACAGAGGAAAACCATCATGTTGCAGCTTCACTGTCCATATTCCTCACATGCCATGGATGCCACATAGTGCACAGTGATGCATTTGAGCAGATGGTTCAAACTGTGATGGAAACAACATGGCAAAACAGACCAAACAGCGGCTGGTGTGACTGGTGCCGTGATTTCATGTTCTATCTTAAATAGGGACACATTATGTTCTTCATACATTCTGGGTTGTATCTTCAGTGCTGTGGCTACTTTTGTCTAAAAAGCTCCCAAACTCAGCAGGTGACATCAGTGATTTGACTCTACATCAGTGAAGGTGAGACAGCCTGACGAGTTTAAAACAAACACATCACACGGTACCTGTCAGCACCTGCATGGACATTTGGTAATGTGAGTGATTTAAACCTCTTACAATAACTGTAATAACCTGCTGACATACAACCAATGACTCTGCTGGTTTATAAATCTCACTGAATTTTCACTGAGTGAGAAGCAGCTATGGTAGACAGCGATGAAGAATCTATTTTGTGGTAACGGCATCTAAGTGTATGTACAGTGGCAACCCTTTCACATTATGAATATGAGGCCTTTCTGTCCATTATTCTGAGTGCAGTTCCTCCTGTGTTCAGCAGAGAGCAGCTCCTCCTCCCCACTGTCACTACTCAACCTGGCAGCCACAAATCCACTGCTGTCAGCTCAGACATAAAGCACCCACTGTACATCCTACACACTTACACACTACACAATGTGAGAAGGAAGAAAAGCAAAACAAGTTGAGATAAATTAAATGTGAGAGATGCAGTGAGAGGAAAGACTGGAGTCTCTCTTTAAAAAAAAAAAAGCATTACACAACACAGTACTGAAATTCTGATGAAGAAATAAAACAATGTTATGAGGTGTCCATGCAACAGTCAGTGTTATAAACACACAGTATCTGCAGGATGCTCAGAGACAAATCTGGACGTTTTAATTCTGCCTTGATGTTCCAGATCAATAAGGTGCATACACACCGTACTACTAACCCATTTTCTTTATTATTAAATGACTGTAACATCTGGTTATTTAAACATGTCTGATGTTTTTAGAATTGATCTTACCTGCAGATACCCTGAGACAAGTAACTGTGGCTTTAATGTGACTTTATGAACTGGTTCTAAAACATGTCAGACTGGACCGCTGCAGTCTGCTTTCTGTGGTCTCACCTTGAAAATTTGCTGGGTCCCTCTCCATCTTCATCGTCAAAGTCCATTCTGAGAAACAACCACAGGAGACACAGTTACACTTCCTATTAGACGGAGAGATGACAGCACTCTCATCATAAATCCACTGTTTTCCAGTCAAAAATCACAATATACACAGTGATAACTGTAGACAGCAGAACCAAAGACTTCTGCTGCTGCAATGTTATGAGTGTAGTCAGCTGACAAATAAAGATGTGTCACGGTGGCGACAGTGGAAGGCTTCTCATTACAGAGCTAACGAAGTGATGAGCCATCACGTTTCCTTCCCACGTGGTTCAAACTACTGTGACATAAAGTTTGATCTCATTCAAGTGAGACAACAGCCAGCTGAGGTGTGATGATGGTGGGCTTCAAGTCAACATCAATACATCTTAAAAAACTATTCAGTTGACGGCATATAATAGACACAAGAGTAAATCTGGTAGAAAAGGAATTGTTTGGTTTTTACATTATTTTGAGATGATCAAACTTGTCTTGAAGAACATTATGAACAGATGTCTCTTCATTTTACACAGAGCACTGCAGTATAACTGCATAGCTGTAACGTTTTACAAATGCAGTCTTGTGTAATAAACTGCAGACCTGACTGTAATGGAAACAGAACAGGGTGATGGAAATAGAAGGCCGAGCAGCGTGACATGGAGCGGCGCCATGCACGCCCTGTTCGTGCCTGTGCATACATTGTGCTCATGTAGACAGCACTATTAACATAGAAATGTCCAAAGAAACCATCCAGCTGGGTGACTGTTACAGAGCCACTTGTTGAGAGGTTCACAGTTTGTGACCAGCTACCATGACTCACTCTTACTTTGTTTGGCTGTTTAACTATTCTTAATATCAGTAGCAGTAACATGATCACCACTGCTCCAACTCAAAGTCAGGACGAATGACAGAGGCCTCACCTCATCGCAAACTCTACATTCAGTTACACTCAACAAAGAGTTTTTCTGCACATCCAAGTTCTATCACTCTTAAATCTAGAACACACGAGTTCAAATCTCAGTCAGTGAGACAAATGAATCCATCCACCTGGCAGGTGTAGCCTATCAGGTTACTGATTTAACTGCATGGTAGGTGCACTGGTGCTGTCATGGTCCTGTCATTTAAGTTTCGTTTCATGTTTTCCAGGAATTTCCCTGCTGTTTTCTTGTTCTCCTCACCAGTCTGGTTTTCCCTCCACGCCTCACTTGTATCTCCATCATTAGCCCAGACCTGATCCAGTGTTATTACCCTCACCTGTGTTCCTCTGCCTCACTCTAGCTGCACCTCATTCCCCAAGTTTGGTTTGTATTCAAGTACAGTCTTTAGTTCGGTCTTTTACCTCCTTTTCCACACATCAAAAATCCCACTTAAACCTGCTTTTGGGTGCAATAAGAATGTGTAAACTCTGCATTTACATCCAGGGTAAGTTGACTCGACATGATTTTATCTTGGCTCCACTTTGATCTAAATGGAAGAACCGGGTGAACACTCTTAATTCCACAAGCAAAGTGATGATGCTTTATCAACATCTGGTGGTGGTGTGTCAATAAGGGAGGAATCTCTATTGAGGATGATTTAATCCTGGACAGTGCTGGAGGTGGCGCCCTGTTCATTCTGTGAAAGCTGTTCAGTGGTGTTTTGGGCCCAAAAAAGCTATTTAAATACTTGGACTGTCGACCGAGCAGGCTAACTTCTGGTTTAGCGCCCAGCTAACATACATGGGGATGTAATAATTAATTCATGTGACTCTTCTAGACTCTCTGAATGTTACTGGACCGTATGGCTCAAATTGTGATAGTGAAATGAATCATTTTAAGGGTTTGTGACACTCAAAAGAAAATGTATCCACTGTTAACAGATTCTTCTTTCACAGTGGGTCTGTTGTTGTTTTCTCTTCTGTGACGACTGTTTCCGGCACGTTCGTTATGTGAAACAAGACTTTTAAATCCAGTAAATCCTCAATCCTCAATAAATCTTCAGTTCTATCATATATTCTCTTGTATGCACCTGTCCCATGGTGACCACGATGTACAGTGTATACATTACACAAACCCCTTGCTGGTCCTGGATATTGGCATACAGGTGTGTAGGATGCTGCTGGGGAGTAGCAGGGCCCGGCTAATAAAAAAATGATGTGGTATCAGATCAGTGGAAAGGCTTGTGTACTCACTGATATGAATTCCAGCATTTGCAGCAGCATTGGAGGGATTTCTGATCCTGGTAACATTGTGTTATTCTTGGTTACCAGGAAAACATGCAGCTATCATATTACACATCTGTTGTTATACTTCCTTTATTCTGCTGTGAAACGTTGTGGGACTGATAAAGTTTATCTTGAGAACATGATTTTATATAAACAATACTGTAAACCATTTGATTAACTACATAAAGAACATGTGTCCTAACACATTCTGTTGACTTCCTCAACATCTACACACATCCTGTGGCATTTACAAGCTTACAAAACTGCACAGGGATAACAACTCAGTGATGGATTATATATAAAGGGAATCATAAAAACATTTTTATATTAGCTGCTGCAAAAAACTGACATCGTGTGATTATCTGATGAGAGAAGCTACAGTTTAGGGGCACCAAGTCCTAATCTGGCCCAGGGCAGCAGACTGTGTAGCACCGGCCCTGATCTGACAGCACTGTTAGGAGCCCAGCAGGATCATGGTGAGCTGGGATTTCATAACTGCACTGTGAGCTGGACGCACGCTGACTTTCTCTGACTGTGTGGAATCTGTGTGTGTGCCTTTCAGATGATGAAGAAAGGTGTCAAACCGCGAGTCTGAGGCTGCAGATAAAACATACTGATGTGGGCTGATGGAAGTTTAATGTGGTATGAACTGAAAAAAAGTTCAATCTTTTTATCTTTTTTTTATTGAACTGCCAAATCCGATCCCACTGATAAAATCAGAGTCCAGTACAGACCTAAAACACCTGGAGGACACATCGCTCCATGTGATGATACCTTCCTCTACACTTTGTTCAGCTGAAACTGAAGTTCTGCAGGAGAAGGCTGGCAGAGAAATCAGGTTTCTCCGGGTTTCTCATTTACATTACATTATAAACGCACCGTATACCATATACATGTATACTGTGTGTTTACCAACCTCCCCTCCCTGTCACTGTGTGTATGCATGGTCTACCTGACGGCCTCGTGCATCATGGGAGCCGTGTGTCTGTTGTTGTCTTAGGATCTTTAGCTAAAACCTGGCTCGTCTACACATTCGCCAAGATCCCGGTCTGTATTATTTATTCATGTTTATGTAGGCCTGATGCATGTGCATGACTTGAATGCCTTGCTTTCACCCTTGAGGATTGGATTAACAAGGTACTGAACTCATGTTCACTGCCCCCACACACACACACAAACACTGAAGCAGCCCCCCTGTTTACAACCCTCAGTCCTGAGTCCTACTGTTCACACACTAACGCAGAATCTGAAAACTCCATTTACACGTCAAACAGAGCTCCACTCATGACAAAGATTTGAGGTCAGTTTCCTAAAAACATCTCCATACACTATTTACTCCTAATGACACACCAGTGACTCTCAGTTTGTCATCCTACTGTGTTGGAGAGCTGCATCACCTGAGAACACAGGTACTGATGCCTACGTCATGACCCCAGCAGCTGCACAGACAGGCTGGTGATGGACACACAGATTGATCCATCACTCCCACAGCAGCAGGGGTGAGTGCTGTTCACACTGGAACAGATACTGGTACCAGTACCGGTACCTGGAATTTGAGCCCTTTTTCTTTACTTTACTTTCTGTAATAACAATAAAGTAATTCAGTTCTAACCAGTTAAATCATTTAGTATATCATGGGCCATATTTCTAGTACCAATGCACATCACATGTCAGTCAGTCTGTATCAGTCAGTATCATCTTTTCATACTGCATTTATCTGGTAAATAAAATACTTTCTTCTCTGTTCAAAACACCCAAAACATACCACCTCCATGCAGAATGGGAGGAGGACTTTTCTCACTGTCTTATTGGAAGAGCTTTGTCTGATTTGTCAAACTACCGTCGCTTTTCCGAAGAGGGGGAATGTTGGGAGGCACTTTCGAGCTGTTCGTAATAAGCACGACACTGAAGGAGAAAAGTGAGGGAACTAACATCACAGTTAATCAGACAACAGTCGTTCTTCACACAGCAGAATTCACAAGCAAAGGCCGACACGAAGCATCGTTACGGGTGAGTCACTCCATCATTAAGCATAAGTCATTCCCAGATGGAGAGATGATAAAAGAGGACTTTGTAGAAGCAGCTGACTCCTTGTTTCAGGTTTTTAAAAACAAACTAGAAATATTACCATCAGTCAAAGTTCTTCAGCTATCAAGAAGTGCTGTGAAGTAATGGCCGAGGATTTGACACAGCCGCTTCGGAGAGACATCGCAGACTGTGAGTATATCTCACTGCAATTAGACGAGTCTACAGACACCAGAGATACAGCCCAGATGTGTGTTTTTATCTGTATGGTGTTTACAGATATGACTGTAAAAGAGGAGCTGTTAACATTACTGCCCATGAAAGAACACACGCCTGTTCCATTCCTCGTCAGAGACGACTGTTCCACACACGTCTGGAGGAGGATGACTGCAACTACTCTCTACTGACGTGAGATGTCTTAGTGGGGGGAAGTTCCTGCTGAGATTTCAAGAGCTCTCTCCGGAGATAAAGAAGTTTCTCCTTGTCAGAGCACAAGCAACTTCATGATGATCAGTGGCTGCTAGACTTTTTAACTGATCTCACCAACATGTTGAATGAGCTTAATTTAGAACTGCAGGGAAAAGACGTAACAGTGGTCACTGATTATCAGCTCAGTTTATGCTTTCAAACGAAAAAATGAAACATCCTGCCTCAAAGCTGCAGCGCCATGGTTGGGGAACTTCCAAAACCTCGCATCAGAACCAGAGATGCAACGGAAGGCGTGTGCACTACTTCAAGCTCAAGAATGTGCAATGTTCACAGAATACAGTAGCAGTAGTCTTATTTTCTTTAATCAGTTCAGGACACTACCTCTAAAATGTTTGAAACAAGCAATTTGTTGCACTATTTTATTATTTTATTTATTCAGTATTTAAGATGAAGCCATGTGGTTGGTTGGTTCTGTTGAATGTTTGTCATCTAGTATCTGACAATAAATAAATGTATTTTATAAACAATAATCAACCTTCTGGTTTGTTTTGGGTTCTGTCCTAAGGAGAATACTCTTAAAACTGTAAATTCAACATAATCATTATTGTTAAATATATATTGTGATAACTGTCGACATCACACAAACACAGTTCCACCCTCATGATCCTTTTTGCTTTTGTGATAAAGCTGCAACGTGATGATATGACTGCCTGACACGTTCCTTCCAACACTCTACACTGTACACAATAATGAGACTGCATCTAAATGCTACTGTTTAAACTGTTAGTAGCTCATGTGAAAGTTTACCAAACTAAAACTTATCAGCTTCTGGGGAGAGATGGGTGTTATTTTCAGGTCGTCCTATAAAATACTGATTTTTAAAATGATCTATTTTTTGATTTCCTCAGCAGGTCAGATACTCACCCTCCTGATCTTCTCTTGCCCCCACGGCCTGGCACGGTTCCTCCCATCCTCACCTGGCCGGCCCCAACTCCTCCTGGCATGGCTACTGTCCCTGGCAACTCACTGGCCATCTCTGGAAGAAACAACAGTAACAGCAAACCAGCCGAGGGTTAGCACAAGTGTCCGTCACTTACCAAGAACAAGTTACAGTGTTTTCCCATTGAAAGTAAGATGTGTGCAACTACACATTTCCCTATTGTGAGGCTAATAAAGGACTTCCTTATCTAATCTCTGATCTTATTGGGCAAGCAGCAGGTTACAACCTGGACAAGTCACCATTTCATCACAAGGCCGACACAGAGTTAATCAACCATTTGCAGTCACATTCACACCTGTGGTTGAGAACCTCAGCAGGCACTCTGGTTCCAGTCGTGTTTCCAACCCAGGACCTTTTTGCTGTGAGGCAACAGTGCTAACCACTGAGCCACCACACTGCCCAATGTACGAGGTCTCACACTAAATATGAAAACATAGATTGTATTAAATTACAATGGATTATCAATTAATCATTAAAAGCATAAGAAAACTTTAGAAAACTGTTTTAACTGACTTGATCTATATTTGATGTAAAATCAGAGTCGGACACATCAGAAGTTAAAAGAACAGATGTATTAAACATAAAATCACTTAAGTGAAGAACCAAATAACACAAAATTCTAACTACAGAGCTTCTGTCTGTCACTGTTCAACAACTGGCAACAAAACCAAAACAATATCCAAGAGAAATCTTTTGAGAAATTACCTGTATATTGACCAAATACATTTTCTCACACCAGTATTTAGTTTGTATTTGTTTCTGATACATTTAAAAACAAGTATCTGTAATCTGGTATTGTAAAATACTTTTTGATGTATCTGTGCTCATCTGTGATTGTTGATTAAGAATTTTTTTAATCGGTTAAATTCTTAACTGCCATTAATCAATTGGTCATTTATCAATTACATCCCTAGATTCCCTGTTACTTACAGTATTATAATACTTAAACTTGGATCAGTGCTGTGAAACCCCCGTGCTTCTGTTGGTCTGCTGTGAGCACTGTACTCCATCAGAGGACTGGGATCTGTAGAGAAATCAATCTACACAGACCTACATATTGTATCTGGAGCTGCAGGCTCTGGTTAGCAGCCTAGATATCACGTTCTATCTGATGATGTTTTAGAAACACATATTCTCCTGCACAGGCTCTTTACTGAGCTCGCATTTTGTAATGGAGCCACTCAAACACACACTTGTTGTTCCATTGAACATGAAGCCACAGTGCCGCGTGTCATAATGGCTGAGAGGAATCATCGTACGTGCCAGTTCAGCCTCCATCTTTTCATATTTATCTCTCTTTCTCTCTCACTGGCACTGCATTGTTTTCCTCCTCGTTCATCCACAGATCCATTCTGTTTGCCTAGCTGTTTTCCACTCCATCTCTCCGCTCTGTTCACTCACTCACTCACTCACTCAGCTCGATGGAATGGATAGGCCAAACAAACCCTCCAGTATGACCCAGTGCACCAAGTAACATAGTTAATATTTGATACAGTGTGCATTCAACCCAGAGAAACACACACACACTCATTCTGCACTGCATGGCTTCCATCATTCATTCATGAAGCAGGAATGAGTAACACCAGACTCTGAACCAGTGTAATCTGATTAAGAGACAGCTTCGTCCCACAGTCAGTGTGGTCATTCAGCCTGGCAGGAACACACTGCTGCCCTCTGGGCCTTCTCAGACCCAACACAGGTGAGCAGAGCACTGCTGCACCTGAAGATCAACCTGGCTGCCCTCGGAGAAAGAGCCTTTGAAATAATGGGTTTCAGAGCTCAAGGTGCTGTTGTCATGTTGTGGCTGACAGGATACTCAACAGGCACACTGTTACACTTCACCATGGTTACACATATGGGTAAATTATGAGACCACTGAAGCCGAAGTAATCCAAGATTTCTGCTCTGGTGTCTCTGCTTGGATGACATCAATATTTGAGTCCATCCCATGTAAAAACTACATGTAGAACTGCCGCCCTGCTGTCGTACACCTCCAGCACCAGTCACACTGCTGCTCCTGAGCCTTTCTTCCACAGGAAATGATGTCACAGTGACCTTTGACCTTTGAGAACTTCTGTCATAGTTTTCAGATGAACTGCTGAGAAACAGCTGAGTGACCTTCAGCTCTTTCTCTCCTTATTTCCAGATAACATTCAAATGTCAATACCTAAAAAAACACTTCAAAACTGTCCAGTCAAACACAGTTTGGGTGATGACATACTCCTGTCAAACTGCACACAACTGTTACAGCATTTCTACCCAGGCGGCCGTCAGCTGTTCGGATATGTGTCTCACACTTCTCTATTTATAACAATTCATCTGTCTACACAGGACAAGGAATGGCATGTGTGTTTTACTCACACAATACACGCAAAAATGCAACCTGACGTTTAAAAATACACTTTAAAATGATTTTCTTCCGCTTAATGTTCATATCTATGTTGACTGTGTCGGGACATCCAATACTATTGATCCCACATATATCCTGTTCAAAGACAGAGAACTGAGGCTGCTGCTGCTTTGATAACATGCAAAAGAGCATGGTTAATGTTTAATTTCACCACTCCTCATGCTCCATATCCTGGTTTAACAACACATGTGAGGATATGTGAATGATTAAATAAATAATTTCCAACAATTCCATATCCATAAAGACTCTGAACCCTGAACCTGGTTGATCGAATCCCTCTAACATGATACCTCACACAAATATTCATCAAGTGCTGCTTCCACATAAGAACCATTTCCAAGGGTCCGATTCTACAGGAATCATTAAGAAATTTCAGTTAAGCTTCTAAGTTCCTAAACAAATTTCATGAATGAACAGCAAACTGCAAACACCGGCCGTGTTCTCTCCCATACTCTGTCAGTCCAGCATTGTCTCCAGTCCATTTCTCAGCCATGGCTGAGTTACTACCAGAGACACAGGATGGGTACTGTCTTCATTTTAATGATTCTGCTCATCAACTTTCTACTTTTCTATGTGCTCACATGTGTCTTGCTGCATATCAACAGCCATGACGTTAAGACTTTAACACGTCACAGCTACTGTATGCCATACACAATTTCCTCTAATCAAAATGAGATCTGTCTTATCATGAATGATGTAATAGGGCACATGCCTACTTCACAGCTTCTAATACTTGCTGCTTGCTGTTCGTATCAGTAACTCAATGTCTTCACCTATACTTTATTTATTAGTACAAAACAAACATAACATGCAACACAAAGTGTGTAACATAAACCACGTAATCTTAACAAGTCGACAGACTCTATGCTGCTTTGATGGCAAATGTTTGTGGTTTTCTGTCTTAGAGACACAGCTACAGTCACTCAGAGTGGTTTTAACTCAGTCTCATACTGTATACATCTTCAGACAGCCAAAGCTGAAAGCCCTGAGGTCAAATGCATTAATGAGCCTGTGGGGAGACCGTGGGGAATGTTGCATACTTTCTCCTTTTCAATCACTGCTATGCTCAGACAAGGTTGTTCTTTTCTCTGTCTTCCCCGTCTGCTTCCCTCCAGTCTCCCCAAACACCAAGCCTATCAAACAGCCTTCGGACATTTACCATTCAAAAAGTCTAATTCCTATGCAATGCATCGCGACGCATCTCTCTGAATCTCAGTGTATAGTATCCTCAGAGATCTATATTACTGCACGTGGTTACTGTTTCATCATTTAAATTCCCCTTTTATTCATTAAGTCCTTCCAATAATCAGACTACAGCAGTCTACAAAATAAAAGCTGCATCTTCTTAATATATAACCACCACAGAAATTAAAAATGTATCTGCAGTGACTTACAAATTTCTTGTAATCCACAGTAATATTGTTTTCACATAGCAGCTTTTGGCATCTATTGACCTGCTGCACATCTCTCTCAGAGCTGAATGTCAGAGTTCACAGGGCCTCCTCGGATCTTGGCTGATTAGCGCAGCTTGCTGTAACAGTTTTTATTGATGGCAGCAGACATTAGCTTCAGGTGAGCTGAGGTGAGACGATCCACAATCAACATGAGCTTGTATTAATTTCTTGTTTCACTGTCGGATCAGTGAAACAAGAAATGAATACAAGCACCATAACCCAGTGAACTGCAATGTAGACCTATGAAAATACATACACAGCACACAGTTCTCTGTGCGGTGTGATGTTTCACTTGTAATCACTTGTTCAGTTTTGTGCACCAGTTTAAAACACACAGTAATGATCTGCCACATCCTGGCTGTTGACTGTTATTTCAAATCCATCGATGAGGACAAACAGTAACAGGTAGGACCAGCGTGCTGGCAGCATAACAACATAGCTGATCAGTGGGGGTTCCCAACACGTCACACACATGAACCACAGAGTGACAACCCCACACCCCACAAACCAGCTCACATTAACATCATCAAGATCTGGTGAGCAGCAAAGCCACTGGCCATTCTAACAGTCAGTGTGTTTACATGACACTCAAGAAAACCGAATTACTGTGTTAGTCCGACTATGATCGGATCTTTAACATGCATGTATACACCTCAGTCTGACAGAAATCGGACCGGATCGGATTTCTCATAGTCGGATTAAAGCACCAGATTATTCAATTGATAGTCACATTACTCCTGCATGTTTACGCTCCGTCAGACCGGATCAGATTTTTGCGTTCTGCACAGGCTCAAGATTTTTTTCCCGGGGCTGTGAGCCAGAAGTAGAAGGACGGCTTTCCTCCAAAATCACCACAAGAAAGAGCACCATTGTGTGTAATTATCATGTACACCACATATTAAGTGTACAAAGATGCAGCTTCGTCTCGCTCTTCGTACGCCATCTTTCTTGACTGCCGAGGCAGCTGGTGACGTAAAGAGGTCAGTCGGAGGTGTTTCTGTTACCACTAGTTGAAATGGGCACAGCGCCACCCAGCATACCGGGGGATGACATTCTCACCGGCATGTATACTGGGATAATTACAGTTGTCTGATTGAGCAGCATAGTCGAACTATGGCTGTAATCTGACTAAGATGCGCGTGTAAACGCACTCACTGATACACTGAATTACTGTCACGCTGATGTTTTTGTCAATTCAAGAACAACTTTAATCTCACTGTACGAATAAACACAAAAATGAAGCAAACAACTGCAAATAGTTAAAGGCACTACATTAGCGAACATATGACATGGAAGCATTTTTAGTAAAGTCTAGAGTACTAACACCAGTATATACCAGCCGATTTAAGCTTGTCACAGATAATCGATATTGCCATGTGTCAGCCCAGAGAGTAACAAAACCATCTGTCTTTTTACAATACAAATTTAGCAATGTTTTTATACAATATTTTAACAAACTGAAATTGAGCTCATGAAATGTTCACACCACAGCCGTGCCAGAGAAAAAAACACTACAAAACTTACAAAACTAGAGACCACAGGTAACAATCAATTAATGATTTATTTCCAATTGATCTGTTGATTGTTTCTCCAATTAATCAATTGATTGTTTAGTCAGTAGAATGTCAGATTAAAATGCACATTAGAATGTGTTTAAATGTCTGAAAAAACAGTCCAAAACGATAAAAGATATTCAGTTTACTATGATAAAGAATACAGAAAAGCAGAAAATACTCCCAACTAAAATAATGATTTGAGTAATTAATGAATTTTGTGTTGACTGTAAGTATTTGACAGTTTTCTATCAGCCCTGCAGTTTGACCTGTGTACTCTGTCCTCTCTCAGCACGCAGCCCTCATTAGATCATTTCACTCGTCATGATCCACATGCTCTTACTCCAATTGGATCTGAGAGACGGCCAGCTGGAGATAATCCTGCAGTGACACAGCATTCCCACATCCCCAGGTATCTGATCTGAGGTCAACGCACCTGGCCGTGGTGCCATGCCAGAGGAACAGTAGGGCTGATCACAGATCAGCAGGCTAACTTTGTCCTCTGACTACAGCAGAAACAGCAGCAGCAGCATTAGGCCTGACTTAATTCTAACTGGGTGTCATCACCGGATAGAGGAGCTGCACGTAGCTCTCGCTGCACGCTTCCGCCAAACATCAGCGGGTCATTACGTTACAACAAGCGCCCGATGCAGGGGATTATAGAGCAGGAGGGCTGTCCCTGGCCTGGAGGATGTGCTGCTGCCTCCACACACTCTCATCTGCAGTGACTTCACACAGCACAAAGAGGAGGGCTTTCACTGTGTCTTCCTACTGTGCCCTCTTCTATCTGACAGGGTTATTTTCTCATCTGTTCATTGTTCATTCCACCAACACCTCGTCTCAACACTCTGTATGCAGCCCAGGTGCTAATAACCACCCAATTCTTTATTTATATTCCTGTTTCATTTACATCGCCAATGAAGTGGCACAGAGCGTGAGGCAGAGCATGGCTGACCTGTTTTCATACAGAGGTCCTTATCATTAGAATAATTACTTCCCTGACTTGGACGGATCATGGTGGTGTTCTTTTCTTTAACCCAGATACGTATTGAGTCCTGTGTGGAGAGCACATGTGGACTGGTGATAATAATGCACAATTATAACAACTTCATGGCTCAGACACATGAAGCAACAGGCAGCTGACTGACTGACTGGATTCAACCGAGATGAGTGTAACACAGAGCAGTTAGATCAGCTGGTGGACTCTCTGCATGGCCTCCAGTTCTCATCAGAACCAAAGTCCAGACAGTAGCTGGAGTGTTTGTCAAGCTGTGTGTGCTGATGTGGAGAGAAGTGAGTTTCACTGTCCACCAGAGGAAACTGCTGGCTGCTCTCACATCAGACTGTGAAACATCTAACAGTCTGAACTTCCTTTGTTTACCCGGAAACGAACACAGCACCGAGAGCAACTAAATAAGACTTATTACACCCTGACAGTACAGTGACTGGACCGACCTGTGACCCGGCAAGGACCGGTGTCATAATTAAACCTCGCATCTTTTATTACAGATGCAGTCAGTCTCTGCTGCGAAGAACCGAGCCGACACCAGGCTGCATCAAGTCCCGAACTTTACTTCTCACCTCAGCACAAGTGACTGGATGTGATGGTTCGGAGGTTCGAATGGTGTGAAAGTGAACTGTGAGGTGTTCGGGTCGTGTTGTGTCCGGTCCCGGTCCGTCCCTCCAGCCTGCAGGACTTGTATCTTTGTGTCTTTTCACACCGGCAGATTGTTACCCGGGTCTTAGGTTCGGCTGCGGCCGTGAGAGCGGCTCGTACCGGCGGACAGAGAGCTCCCTGTGGCGGGGAGCAGACATCCAGACATCCAGGGACCAGACCTGTCAGCCCGCTTCCCTGTTCAAGTGGCTCGGACTCGACCCATGAAGGGCAGCGCTGCGACGGTACCGAGCGGCACCGAGCAGCAGCGACCAGCGAAACCACCTTTTGTATCGCAGCGTCGGTGAAATGACGGAATTAGCTTAGCTTCACCGAAAAAGCAGGCACACAAAGACGAGCCCGAGCGGCAGCGACGCACACAGTCCACAGCCAGCAGGTCGCTGCGACGCTCGGCCGCAGAGCCGTGAAGAATAGCGGTGTTGTTGAGTGGGGGAAGGGGATGCTGCTGGAGCCAGGCTGCGGCGGCCTGGCGGAGCTTCAGCCCTCTTCAGCAACACTCCCAACAAAAGCTGCTTCTGGGTTTTTACCCGCTTCTACATCAACATTCACACACCTTCCGCTCCCAGCACAATCACACACCGAGCTCGGACTTACCGGACGGGTTGACCGCGGCGGGAGTTGCCATGTTTCCTCGGCGGAGGGAAATAAAAAACGGCAGCGATGGAGATGACGCACAATACGGCTCGAGAGCCCCGTGAGAGACGGCGCACACTCCGCGGGATTGGCACGCGAGGCTCGGTCCAACACCGCCTCACATCCGTTAACACGGAGCTGACGGAACCGGATCAGGAGCGGGACAAAAGCCTGCTGCTGTGCGCTGTGCGCGGCGAGTTTCAGGAGAAAATGTTCCCCGACACCAGACTTAATAAAATGCAAGATGTCTGAATGGTAGCACCGCGAGATTTTAGGCTTGCTTGAATAAATTAATGTTATACAGTGTGACTGGTGCAGTGATGGATGTAATGTGGGAAATGTGCTGCGGATCCCGGACTGGTTCGGCTGAGCAGGCGCGTTGGTTCGGTTGTTTGTGTTGACACATATTCACTTTCAGATACGGAGCATGGACTTTATTCATATATTCATATATTCATATATTCAAACCCGCTGCTGCTCCTCCACCTCCTGCCACTGGAGCTACAGCTGGAGCAGAGATCCTTACCTCCCTGCTCAAGGGAACATCAGCAGTGAAACCACCCTACATGTTTAAATAGGTGACAGTAAATAAATAGGCACACATGATGCAATATGTCATAAACTGGTGAGGCATCATATACAAACCGTCTGTGTACAGGAGTTTATAAGACTGCCCATCACTGGGCAATATGATTTGACTCCATCAGCAGAGTGCACTGACAGGATGAGAAGTGGTCATGTTAACTGCCTCTGTCAGTGATATATCATCATATAGTTTCATGACTACACAGTAGTGAACCCATCACCAGGTAGGCAGCGCCTCACTGCTGTTGTCTGCTGGTTGTGGTGTGTTGTTTCAGTCCAGCAGCCTGCAGGAGAAGTTAAATCATCACTGTTAAACACAGTGGACACAGTCTGAACATTATCTGGACAGTAGTATCGATCTGTTCACAATCAACAGATTAATCACAATTTACAAACTCTCTATAAAGGGTTACTTATCAGAAAATGGTTCCATAATGTCTAATATTTAGTTATATCTACATGAAACATACTAATACCAAGCAGTGAGATTTCCAGCTGGAGCTGTTGATGCGTTTATATGATATATTACTCTGTCTAACAATATATAACTGTATAATCATATATAACCCTTTATGATAACATAGGACGCTTTATAATAATATATAATTCTGTCTAATAATATATAACAGTATAATAATATATGACCCTGTATAAAAATAGATGACTCTATAGTAATAAATTACTCTGTATAATAATATGTAACTCTAACGATAATATACAACTGAATAATATTATATGCCTCTGTATAATAATATTTAACTCTATATAATAGTATAGTAACATGATATATAACTGTATGACAGTATATAACACTATAATACATAACTCTGCATGATAATGTATGACTCTGTTTAGTTATATATATGTTTGTATGTTGATATATAACCACATACTCTGTGTATTCCCGGGTGTTTGTCCTCAGGATGAACAGGTTTCTGCCTCTGTGTGTTGTCTTTAGGATGAACAGCCTCAGTGTTGGACGGTTTGCAGTGAACCTGGATGATGTTTATTAAAGATCCTTTCTCAGTTTCTCAGATGTCCCTGTGACAAATGGAATGATGATGTTGTTGTGTTTTCTCGTCTCTTCCTCTCTGTCTGCTCTGGACTGAGGTCCAGTCTGGGTACCACAGGTTTAAGTGCTCCCCTGATGTGCCTCTGTTCCTCCTCCTTCCCTCTGACGATGGTTTAGGGTTGTGATGACCCCCAGCTTGTGCTCCAGTTGGTGGTGAAAGTGAAAAGTACCTATGTGTGAAGGTTTCCTGTACACCTCAGTGTTGAGGCTTCAGTCGTCATCAGTGTGTACTGGACAGACTGTCTCCTCTGACATCTTCCTGAGTGCACTTGATTTTACTGTCCACAGCGTTTATATGTTGTGATTTTGACCCAGGTGTCGTCCACAGACCTGAGCCAGTGGCTGGGAGCAGGTCCTGTGAAGGTGATCAGTGCTCTCAGTCTCCTCCATGTAGAGGGTGACCACTGCTGGGGACACTGGGGAGCCCACAACACAGCCGGGCATCTGTCTGTAGAAGCCTTCACTGTACTGAAGTAGGTGGTCATCGGACAGAGACACACACACACACACACACACACACACACACACACACACACACACACACTCTGATGACCGTGCACTCAAAAGCCTTGTTAAACTTCACTAAAGCCGACGAGGACAGTGCTGTTAGTCACTAGTGCAACAAGTCTCCTGCGTGTGCTGATGGAAACACAAGAAATCATTTCAAAGATCTAACGAGGCAGGCAGAGAAATGCCAGGACTGCTGAGCTCATAGGTCATCTCTCACTTCCTCCACCTCAGGTGTGTCACACCGTTAACTAGGGACACATTATGGATTTTTCAGCTGATACCGATAATTTCCTGCTCTCACACCCATACTGATAACCAATAATGATTTCACATGTTTGTATTTTAAAAATGAGTTCATAACATGTAGTTTGTGCACCCCTGAGGTTAAAAGGCGAAGATGGATGATATATTATTCGTAGCTCTAATAAGATTTATTGTGTTGGACTTTCTCCCTCCTCCTCTGAACACTGTGGAACAAGTTAAAGTTATGTTGTCTTCGTCTGAACATGAAAAACAACCAGCGTCGACATGTGGGCCTGTTGTCTGCCTCGTGTAACTATTAGTCCACTGTCTGTTTAGCTTTAACATATGGGTTATACATTCAGACAGAAACTCCCTGTTCCAGTTTCAGAGTGTTCAGAGCATCCTCTGTCTGGAGGATATGTTCAGCCATTACTAACATTCAGAGTCCACAGTAGAAAAACAAACGTGTCAAACCATATTACAAGACATGTTATCATGAATGTGAAGTGAAATTATTCTTCTACACAACCACATATAATCAGGCCACGGCTCAAGTTAAATCTAAATGGTCCAAGTCACTGGTGAAATTCAGAATGTTCATTAAATCAAGAGAAAATAATCAGTAGATCTCAGTTTCTATGTTTTAGGCCACAGTTGTCATGATTAGAAGCAAAATCAATTTCTGAATGTCAGATAATATTATATAACACAAGATAACATACAATTTCCTATAAGTACCTTTATTGATCTACCATAGCAGAATATCAGTCTGGCACAGCAGCAAGTGGGAAACACTCAGTGTAACAGTATGATACAGAGGAGCAGATGAGAAACGAGTTAACACAGAGAAAAGAACAGAATGAATGAACCATAAGACTAGATAGGTCTGTGCACAGATTCACGCACAGTGCTCATGTTAATGTGCAATCTTCCAAAAATTCTCCAAGATATATACACTCAGTGTATTTGTAAGGAGAGTGTCAGTGTGATACCAGCTGAGCTCACTGCTGTCCATTTAATCTCATCTGTTGTTTTGGGGGGCAGTATTGGCCTGGGTGGGTGTTGAGAACTACTGAAGGACTAAAGCCAGATTTCTTCTTTAATGAAGCTTTAAACTTTACCCTGATTAAACCTAACCAGCAGTCTAGTCTTAATCCTGAACTGAGAGTATCCACCATCCTCCTTGTTGAAGTCAGGATGTACAACATGGGACCTTTTATCTCTCTGTTCTGTTGACATTTCATTTTGTATGAGAATAAGGCAGCCACACACACACACACACACACACACACACACACACACACACACACACACACACACACAGGTTTCCCTGACGGATGCCGGACACACTTGCTGCATCTTTCTTGTGGCAGCAGTCGGGCAGCTGCACTCAGAGTGGAGCAGGAGCAGGATGTGTGCAGCACTCTGCTCTGCTCTCTTTGTGGGGCTCAGTACGCAGAGAGGGGATGCTGCAGCCACCAGTGACTCTTTTCCCCCCACGCTTCATCCATCTGCCCCTCTCCTCACATCTGCCCTCCCTGCATCCAGCCTTCCCACTAACTTGCCATCCTCCCTGGACTCCTCACCTGCCTTCCTCTGCTCGCTCTCTTTCTAAGCGGTTCCTCAGTGCGTACCGGGAGCCGTCCTGCCTCCAGCAGCCGTGCAGGATGTGAAGGCAGCAGGTAAGAAGCCCTCAGATTCTTCTCTCTCCGCCTCGCTGCCTCTCTTTCCTTCTCTGCACTGCACAGGCAACAGTTCTCCGTCTGTCTGTGCATGTGTGATACAGGCTGTGCTGGATGATGACAGTCACTCATGTTCTCAAGTGTCTGTGTGAGGATTTTCCAGCAGATATCTTAGCCGCTTTCACAAGTGTGTGCAATGTTCAGATGGATGTGCCTTTAAATTCTTTTCTGCAAGATTTTTGCAGTGTTGTGGAATGAAAAGTAGAACTAAAAGTATGTTTCCTCTTCTGGGCTGGACTGTTAAAATCTGGATTGGATCAGCAAAATGTTGATGTGGGGAGATGCTTGATTCAGAGCTGTGTCTTCAGGCAACTTTCTGCTCATTACTCAGTGCCACTGGGATCAGAATCGCATTACTGTATATTCTCAACCTGGAAAACCTGGAACAGCAGCGGATGTTATACGTTCAGTGACATCAAAATATCATTTTCATTATCATTTCACAATACAACATTTGTCATTGCCTTCAAAATGACTCATTATCATTACAGCTATTATTATTATTATTATTATTATTATTATTATTATTATTATTATTATTATTATTAGTAGTAGTAGTAGTAGTAGTAGCAGTAGCAGTAACTTTCAACGTACCACTGACATGCTTGGCATTCATTTGGAGGCGTGTTTGTGTCCACCCACTCGTCTTTGAGGAGTCTCAATATTTCATGCAAAAACTAAAGGTGCATTACGACACAAAGGAGGCGAGGGTTTGTGTTCAAAACGTCATGACCATCAATGCACACTGACTGTTTTACCTCTTAGCAGCGACTGAGATGAAAAGCAGCCCTGTTGTAATAACGCAGACTGTGTTGGAGTTGGTCGTGTTGTTTACTGATGAGACACCGACATATGATCCAGGATCAGTTAGAGCAAAAGATGTCTTATCAGGTGCAAAAAACTCAGAAACAGTAATTTGCAAACACAACTGTGCAGTTCTTGAAAATGATTCTGGAAGCAGCTGTTTTATCTTTGCTCAACACGATCACAAAACATATTCTGTGAAGAATGTGTGCTTACATGTGATTGGCCCACGCAGCACTTTGCCAGAGGAAGTCAGCTTGCAGTAAAGGTTTAAACTTTTGTTGCCAGACAAGTTGAAGAAGTCTGACCCCTGGGACTATGTTACATTTATGTTACAAGCATGGACATTGCCTGGAGATTTTCAATGTAATGCAGAGCAGAGCTGAACGTGACTTACAATCTACAAGACAGCCTGCAGGGACGACTGTGGCCAGACTTACAGTGGCAGCTCATTTTGAATGACAGGGCTTGAATACGACAGTTTTATCATTGCTGTGTCTGCACTTTACTGTTCCTCTCTCTGCTTCATTTAAAGCTTTTATAAAAGGAAACATGCTGGCTTTAGCAGGAGGTTAGAGAAAGGATACAGACTGAGAGTGCAGACCAATAGTTTTCTGTTATCTGCTTCTATTCTAGCAGTTTGGTTCTATCCCATCTGATTTTGGTCCATAATGATGAATGTACTGGTTCAGTCCAGCCCTGACCTCAAACAGTTTGTGTTTGGTACAGAGATAGAGCACGTGCCAACAGTGAGAGTCATCATTCAGTGCTGAGAAGACGTGTTGTAGATGTTGGTGTGAGAACAGGTAGGTTTGACATAAATACACTCATTTTTAAATGTTGTTAAAGTTAAATTACCTTTTTGAAAGCCACACTAACAAACCATAGAGTTGGCAATTTTCACTAAATCCCAGAATCCTTCAGTAGACATCAGGATAAGTTCACTGGTCACGGTCGGTCCTGTGAAAGCAGCTGAATAATGTCTTTATGGCTGTGACGGAGCTGTGCCAAGTGTGAGAATATAACTTGGACATCATAGTGATGTCATCAAGGATATCTTGGTTTAGCCTCAGATAATCCATTAAGGTTTATAACAAGAAGCCTTACACACCGGGTACATGGAGTTAACGTACTGTACACGAGGGGCTACAGCAAAGACATTTCTGAGTTGCATGATGATGTAGGACTCAGTGTTTTGGAGCTTGGCCTGTATTAGGATTTGAATTGGTCATTCTGTTTGACTGTCTCCTATTGTCTCTCCCCCAACTTTATGCAGAGGAGATGCAATACCAACTCACCATAGTTCTCTTTAGCCACTTTATGGCTCGTACCATTTGAATTCATCTGATGACTATTTAGTATGTGTGTCTTGAGTCTTGCTTGTTGCTGATCTCTTTGACTCTTGTGGATGAGTGATCCCCAGGGGAGCAGCAGAAGACTGGGAGACAGGTTGAAGGTTGGTGTGTTTGAGTGCAGAACTACAGCCTATAATCCCTAGAAAGGACACATTACTAGAGCTACTGTGTGAGTTAATGGTTTGAGTCGTAGGAACACAACCAACAAAGTCAAACAGGTGGAGAAGAGTGGGTCCTCCAAGGAAACATGATCCATAACATCGGGACAGAGACGCCGTTCACCCTGTAACAAGACAGTTTACCACCATAATGTTACTCCATAGTTAATAAGAATATGAGTAGAATTGATCACTACATGTCACTGAAGGCGTCACATATCCACACTAAAGTAGACCCAAGTAATACATTTTCTTAAGTTGAATACTTGAATACTACACTGATACTGTGTGCACACAACTACAGTCAGTACAGCTGAAGAGTTACTTTAAACACGTTTCTCAACACTTTCACCAAATACCTGTTAAAATGTAGTCAGTAATATAATCCAAGTATCACAATATTAAAGTGAGGTAAACTGATTACTTTCCATGACTTTTCGGACTAACTCCATACCAAACATATTGAAATAAAGACAAGTGGAAAGATATTTCAATAAGGTAACTTTTAAATTAGTCTTGATAGTGAGTGTATGTTCTTTGGTTTCACTTAAGACCAGTAATGTTGTGTCATGTGTGCACATGTTCATGGTCACTAGTATATCATTATTTAGTCTGAATTTGTGATGGTGTTAGTAATCCGATTTCACATCTTCTTTCTGTAATTGCACTGGAATAAATGTTTTAATTATGTAATCCCCTTTCATGTATTCTTTTATTCTCAAAACCTGCAGTGGAGATAAAAGTATTACTAATGCAGAGGTTTGTCTTTAGCCAGTCAGATCATCTGATTACTCACGTTACTTGACGTGTCAGACTTTGTCAAAATGTCTCCCTGATCTCAGAGATTAACCTGCTGAGGACACAAGTCGTGAGGACACACCTTGTCCATCTCTGCTCCCTTGTTAGGCCATCACTGGACCTGGTCCAGTTAGCCCAGCAGCCTGGACGATGCCACCGTCTTCCTCCTACACAGAGCTCTCTCCCTCCTCGAAGAAAGCCTGGGAGCAGAGTGAGAATCAGGTTTTTCTAAATTCTCCAGCGCTTTCAGTACCATACAACCTGCTTCTGTGGGACAAGCTGGGGCACTCAGGATTGGACTACCACCGATCATCCTGGGCCCTCGACCACCTCACCAGCAGAACACACCATGTGAGGGCACGAGACTTTGAGTCAGACGTGGTCGTCAGACTTCATGTATGTCTCTGACAACTACCACCTGTAAAGGTTCTGTAACGACCAAGCAATCATCTGCCTCATAACTGATGAGGATGACAGGGAGGACAGAGAGCTGACCCAGGACTTTGTGGATGGACACTGGGATTGAGAACTTCTAAAACTGCCTGGGTTTCCATCTTAACAATAAACTGGACTGGACAGACAACTTCTGATGCACTTAACAAGAGAGGTCAAAGCAGCTTCTACCTGCTGAGGACTCTCATTATCCCAGTGTGAACATTTTGGGGGTTACGTTTTTACTAATATTTTCTATATTTTTTACTCTTGTTTTATTTGATGGTCTCTATTTCTGCTGTCACCTTTCCTGCTGTAGTAAAGCAGATTTCTCTGCTGTAGGACTAATAGAAGATTATCTTATCTTGTATACATAAAGAACTATGCTATGTTCATCTGTGTTGTTTCAGAACATCTCTGTCATCATCTAAGTTTTATTTTCCAGGTACCTCATCGATGAAGAGTCTCACCTCAGTGCACTTTGTCTCCTCTGAGTCTCTCACAGTGCAATCTTATGTGAAACAGCAGACATCAAGTTAAATAACATGAAATACATGGCTTCTCTAATTTTCAGCTTTGAAACCAATATTTTTGTGCTTGTGTATGTCTGCATAGAAATCAGTCAGACTGTAAGCCGTTCCAGAGGCCAGTATCAGAGTTCCATTCCACTGAAATATTATGTTTCATCACATTCACAATTTACGCCAATAAATTGCTAAAACAATAAAAGTCTTAATATCTTGGTTGAGGGGGTTGGCACAGAGGCCGATGAGGCCTTTGCAGTGAAGTATGGTGCGGAGAAAATACTACAAAAACACTCCACCATCCATCACGATGTCAGCAGAGGTAAAATATAGAACCTGCTTTATTGAATCTAGTGTAAAAGGCAGTGGTTAGAACCATACAATCAGTGTGTGTCTGCTGGTGGAAATGTGGAGTCAGGTAGTAAATTAACTACAAATATGAACTTTTCCAATTCTGAAGTGTGCTGAGTATGTAGCAGGATCCTCCTCCATCATCTGTCACTATTTCACTGTTCACTGAAAAGGGTTCAATCAGCATTCATCCCATGTGAAGTACCTGCAGAACCATCCTTACACCAAAGTTAGCATGTGTACGTGGGTTCATCGCCACACGGACGAGTTCGGCTCTCTGTTGTTTTTCCTGGTGTGTCATGTTCCACATCATGACCTCAGCAGGAAAAGGGACCAGTATGACCTCATCATACTGCATGCTATTACTCAGTTAGCTCTGTTAGCTCTGCTTAACATTGCACACTTGAAATCAATTCTTCTTCTCTGCTCTAAAAGCCAGCACAAGACGAACAAGAAAAGAAAGGCCCTCTTTCTAAATTAGTCAGTAGAGGAGTCTGTTGGGCAATATTTTACTCTCTGGTGAACCTCACCAGTCAAACTCCAGCATGTTCAGGATGCAAATCTGTAATTTGGAGAGTCGGCAGGAGTTCTGCCAGTTTGAACTCCAGCAATCTTATAAAGCATTTGAAGACACATCATGCAGAAGAGCATGACAGAACTGCTCTCCCTGTCTTCATGTCATGTAGGCTGAAACACGTGCAGTCAGCTTCACCACTGACCTCCATGCTGCTTTCTACCATTCACTGTTACCTGGCTGCTGCAGTAGTGACTTTAAATGTGACACACCAGAAAAATAACAGGAAGGTCGTGTCATCAACTGGAAATGGGAAAGAAGCCAACTGCCTTTTATTACACTGGAATAAAAATGCCACTTCAGAAATAGATTAATAAATTAAACGACATTGAATACAAGCTATTTGTTGTTTGTAGTAAGTTATATATCACAGTATATAAAAAAGGGAACTTAACATTGTCTACAATCATCAATCAGACAAATATCCTTGGTAAGATTTACTTTTATTGCTACAGGTCACAATGGACAATCGATCAGCTTTGGTAAGATTGTTGCTACTTTTTTATTTAAAATCTCAGAATCCTGCACATTGCACATTTGGATTTATTATTTATTGCACACATCACATACACACAAGGACAGTTACTGTATATAATATGCTTATTTATTCTATTCTTCCTCCTCTGTACTGCTGATACCTGTGAGCTTCTCCCCAGGTGGATCAATAGAAGAACATCTTATCTTATCTATCTTATCTTTACCAGGAGGAGGTTTGTAGATGAGGCAGATGTAGACATAAAACTCTTTCTTCTGATAAAGCTTATAGTCAGGACCTGCACAGGCGATTAGCTGAGCTGCCACAGGTTTGGACTGCTGATGAGTCATACCAGAGACTGAGCCCTGCAGCACCCCACACCCCTCTTCTTCTTCTCCTTCCTCTTTGTTTGTAGTTCTTCTTCTCTTGTTCTTGTGTTCTTCTTTTTCTTCTTCTTCCTGTGTAGCTTTTCTTCACTTGTTCTTCTTTTCCTTCTTCTTCTTTTCTTCTCCTCTTGTTGTTCCATTTCTTCTTCTTCTTCTTCTTCTTCTTCTTCTTCTTTTATCTCTTCTGATTCTCCTCTTTTTCTCTGTGTGTGATAACGTTAATAGAGGTGTCCAGTATCCATGGAGTCACTTTATTGGTGTACATTCCTGTAGATGCATCATATGTTCAACATGTTTTGGTGCAGGTGTGAAGTCACTGTGTCATGAACCATCCATACAAGAGCTGGAGATAAACTCCAGCGTATGTTCATTTTGGAAGCCTACACATGTTGCTGTCAGATGTATTGAAAGTGATGTGGGAGCTACTGAGCCTTCATGTCTCCAAAGATGGATCCAGTTCCTGAACCGGGAAGTTAGAAAACTAAAGGCTGTTTAAAACCATCTGATGTAATGAAGAGACTGTGTTCTGACCTGAAAGACACCTGAAAACACCTACTGTTAGTTACACTTCTGCAGGGTGGAGGTGAACTGATGCAGTGTGTCACACTGGTCACTGTTCCCCCACTGTGTGTGTGTGTTTGTGTGTGTGTGTGTGTGTGTGTGTGTGTGTGTGTGACTGGATGAGTCATTCTGACAGATCAGAGCTCCGTGACGTTGCTCTCTGTTCTCGCTGCTCTGTCCTGTAGCAGTGATGTCAGAGCGTGATCAGTTGCCTTCCCTGACTCGGTGGTTAACCTCGACCCGTCCTTGCTCGGTTGGCTGCAGCTTTTCAGTGGGAGAAGTCCATGTGAGTGAGAGGCCAAGTGCTTCACAAAGACTAGTCAGTAAATAAGTGCTGCTTGATAGATGGCCTCCAGGTGAAAGCCCTGTGTGTGACCTACCTGTCCAGCCTCCCTGCAAACACTGTGTCTCTCTCCATCTTCAGACGTGCATGCTGGGAGTTTGGTGGTGGAGAGCTTCAGTTTGTGTCTGTGATTTTTCTCCTGCTGTGTTTATTGTACGATTGTTTTCTAGTGATTTATGGTTATTGTTGGTGTGTGTTTGGGTAGAGGTGGTTCTCCTGGCTGCTGGAGAACGTGTAGGACATGCCAACCTGAGTTATTCCTCTAGAATGAACAAAGGTGTGGTTGTTTTCCGGGAAGAGGAGCGTTTTGTGGCTGAGTTAACAGTGAGAGAAGCCATGACAGAGAGCTGGGATGGCATGATGGGTCTGTGCCTCCCTGCTAGAACTGGAGAGGCAGACTCTCCTGCTGTATATGTGAGTGGAATGGGAGAGGGCGGGGAGTTGGGGTTTTTTCTTGGGAAGAGAGCGACCAGAACGGTCTGAAGCTGAGTAAGAAATGTTTCTTTGTTTGTTTTTGAGACTATAATTAAAAGTCTTCCTATATTTTCCCTGCACAGCCCCTGGCAGTGTGATGTTTTATCTCCCACCATGCTTTGCTGCACCTCACCTTAGGACAAATATGTGTTTCCTTCCCTGACTGTCTCTCCTGCTGGGCCAGTGGATGTGGAGGACATCCTGCTGTCTGTAAATACAACAGTGTTGGCAGACTCCGAGTCTCTGGGGAAGAAAGCCTATCAGCATGAAGGTTTGAAACGTACGAACCCTGGCGGGGGTAAAAGTGTCAAGGTGGACCACATTTTCTGGCAGCAGAGTCCCTGTACAAACCCTCTGTGACAAACGGACAGGAGACGTCCATTGGAGGATTATACATGGGATCATAGCTGCATACAGAGATCTGGTGATCCTGGCTCACAGGACGGCTGTCCTCTCTGCTCACAGACAGAAATTATACACCATCTGTTATGTCAGTGTCCCAGACTTGTTGGACTATTGGACTACTGCAGTCATAGTTTCAGAGCTTAGAAATACATTTTACTTTTGACTTATTATCCATGGTCCTCACTACTCTGCAAAGGGAAATAATATACTCACTAACACATGTCATTTCAGGGCCGGCCAAATTAGCTACAGTAAAACTGTGTGAGGGGTCACAGGTCACAGGACGTGGTTCTGATGCTGACTGGGCTGCTGGCAGCTCGGATCAGGGCTGGAGTTCTACAGAACAACAAGAAGACAGAAGTTTTTGGAAACATTTGAGGTGTGAATGATTTGCTGTGTTCAGTCAGAGAACGCTGTGGTTCTGCATTCTCTGATCTATTACACTTGGCTTTTTCTGTTTGTTTGGGGGTTCGAATGAATTAGATTTGATGTAATTTTTTGATCAAGTGAGACCTGAGGAGCTCCTGACAGAGAGAGAGAGACAGAAAGAGACTCTGTCGGTGTGTCTCTCTCCCAGCAGCTCTGCAGAGCTCCTCAGGTCTGTTGCACCACAGAGATCTTTGATTAAACTGGGACATTTCCTGGAGCAGAAGGTGGCAGCAGTTTATTTCTGACCTGCCCAGAGGGAGCTGCTGGATTTCTGGATCCTGACCTCCATTGTCATGATGTGGTTAATTCTACAATGATTAAGAATGATCTTATTTGTTCTAAGCTCTCAGAAGCTTTAAATAAAGTGCAAGTCAGATCACTGAGCAGCATTTGAAGACTTTGTTCTAGTGAAGTCACCGTGTTCTCAGACCTCAGTGTACATGTGCATCATTTGGATAAATGTGATGATTTAATGGCTAAAACTATGAGAAAAAGATCCCTGTTTAAATAAACAGAAATGTTCTGTCAGTGACGAGCTGATTAACTTGTCATGATGAGAATGTGGTAGATAGGAGTCTTCATTTCACTGAGATAAACCCACTCTGAGGCCTGCAGAGCTGCAGAGCTGCAGACCTCCCTGGAGCTGTATTATCTTCTCTGTGCTCCTGCTGGACTGAATCACTGTGGCCTTTCCACCCAAGCCTCGTTTGTGGGAATTACAGGACCGCCTTTGTCATTCTCTTCACCGGCTCCCACTTCAACTGTGTTCAGCCTGACGAAGAAAAGAGAGAGGCAGAGTGAAAGGCTCAGTGCGATGGTCCCTGGAGTGCAGAGCAAACACAGAGTGGGCAGGAGGGCAGTGGAGGGGAGGGGGAGTGAAACCAGCTCTGCTCATACTCTGCTCTCCTCCCATCTGGCTCTGCCCAACACAATGAGCAGTCAGTGAATGAGTTAAATACAGCAGATGTGGGCTGTGTCTCGCCAGAAGCCTTCCACTTCTTATTCTCCTTCACGTGTGTCCCACCACACTTCTGTTGATCATGTGGACGTGTTTAAAACCTCCTTCTTGTTGTCTTACTGTAGGATGTTTGTAGGTGTAAAACTGAACTCAGTCCACTCGTCCTTCTACAGCATTAATGACCACTTGGCTGATAATAAAAATAATGTCGATGCCCATATTTTTACAGAATGTAAAAAAAGTTTACATCAGCACACATCCAGAAACAGTGAAGCAGTATAGGTGCTGGACAGACACACAGGTGAGCAACAGGAGGTGGAGGTAACAGATGTGCATCGACTCTGTTTTGTGTTTTTTCTGAGGAAACAATAAGTTGATGAATGCGAACATTCAGAAGTCAGACTAAGAAGCCAGCTTGTCTCTCAGAGCACACTCCATCTCACGTCTGTCCTCTGACAACAACAACCACTTCTTGTGAGCTGCTTTGGACAAAAGCTTCTGCCAGATTAGAGCTTTCTAAATCGAAGGTCTGATTCGTAAGAGAGATGATTTTTGAGTCTCCTTTCCAATCCCTCAAATACTGACGCTTTCAGTTGGTGGCCGGTCTGATTTACCCCCCAGAGTGTAAATCTCTGCAGCAGCCCTGGGGACATTTCAAGAAAAACGTTGACATTTCAGATTACAGAAAGGGTGGGATGACCCTCTTAAGCACACTTTTCAGAATCCCAATTTCCAATGTTACTGTGTTTTGACCTTCGGGGCTTCAACATCAATCCCATGCTCATGACCAAAGATCCAAAGAGCTTTTCACAGTTGAGAGCTGGTGTTTCTCCTCTGGCTGCTGATGTTGGCAAGTATGTTTTCCTGACATGGAAAGTGAATGAATTATACTGTACTGATTGTGATAAACAGGCATAGTTGTATGCACATGAATACTTAAAACCACAGCACAGATGAGTAGCGATATCAGACTGTGATAAGCTCACAATATTTGTTACTCAGCTACATTCAGTGCTTTAGGTCAACATGGAGGTTTTGCTGATGTCAAGAAAAATATAGAATATCCCCAGAATTACATTTTTGAATGGAGAATTTTTTTGTACAGAGAATCTTGGTGTTTTCAGACACTTGATAATTTACCCATCAGTGAGAATCAAGTCCCTGCTGTGCTCCAGACATCCTGAACTCTATCACAACACATGTTGTGTTCATGTTCAGGTTTACTTGCTGCGTCTCATGAAGAGTTTGCTGCTGCACAAACACAGTGCTGTCGGTCTTTCTCTCCTCAGGTCTACACCCAGACCTGGTCTCTTTCCTCTCCAGTATTCTGAGTCAGAGCAGGCATATTTCCATATTTCCCTCTCGGCTTTTCACTTATTTGGGGCCTCCCTATTTATTTCTTTTCCTCTCCCCGGGGCTGGCAGATGGGCTGTGATGAATGGGAGTGCAGGACACACATTTTTCGACCCTGTGACTCACAGAAGCAGAGGGGGAGGGAGAGGATTACTGCAGCACCCACAGGAGACGGGCTGGGGTGGACTTTGAACCACATTTGAGATCAGTAACTACCCACGTGAGGCTCGCACCACTCAGAACAGTTAACAGAACTGAGCATTTTCTTGGTTCTCAGACCAAATTCAAATCTCCATTTACAAATGCATTGGCAGACCTGATCAATATATTCTGTCAAACAAAACAGTTGAATCTTAATTGTTTTCTGCAAGGCTAACAGTTTTGAGCGGTGCTCCAAACAGACACATGTTATATAGGTTGGTAAATATGGTGAAATGAATATAATAATGAATAAAACAGTATGTGTGATTAAGGGGCAAAGGAAAGCAACGTAAAACCAAATGTTGGTCAAATAAAGTAATTTATTTCCAGAGAGGAACTACAAGGAAAGAGGCCTGTGGAGCAAAACATGAGCAAACACAAACTGGCTGACTGAAGGAAACTCAAGAGTAAATAACTTCACCAGTCCAAACAACATTCACAGCAGCTCCTGTCACTGCACAACAAGTTATATCCGTATATGTGTGTGTGTGTAGTGTGTGTGTGTGTGTGTTTTCACTGAACTAGTCCCTGGGTCGTTCACTCAGTCCCAACACACACTTGCAAAGACGTAAATAATCACACACAGTTCACATCAGCCACTGAATTTTACCAGTCAGTTCAGTCACCACTTTAAGTAAAAGAAACTACATTTGCATAGCAGAAACATATATTTGGTGGTATGGCTCTGTTCTGGGACCTCCCTGCAGTCTAAGGCAGGGAGAGCAGCAGCCAGGAGCCCCAGAATGACCATACCACAGCAGCAGCAGAGACCCCACTAGGAAACAGAGCAGAGCAGTCATCAGTGACAATGCATAGATTAGTCAGACGCAGCATGAAAAGGAGCAGCTGCAGGCTTGTGGAGGAAGCAGCAAAGGAAGGTAGACTAGAACAGTTTAAATAAGGCGCTCTGTGTGAGATTAAGTAATCTGATGCATAGAAGAGAATCAGCTGATGAACCAGCTGGTCCATTAGCTTACGTGGGCTAGCTGGTGAGCTGAGCCTGAGTATGCTATACTCAGTTTCAGTCAGGACAACTTTTAGTTGAGTTGGATGGATTTTCAAGCAGGCTGTTAGTGGATGGATCAGTGCAGATGGAGCTGTATACCTGCAACAAGTCCTTTAATACAAGATGGCTGCATTTTGTGGGATTCAAAACAGTGAACCATAAAGGCACATGTGGTGGAAAATTGACAGGCAAGGTAGCTACAGAGAAGGTGGCACAAAGGGAGCTGAAGTAATCACATGTTTCTAATGTTGACTTAACTAAGCCAGATGGCATTGTAGCAGGCAGCAGAGAGCATGTAGGTTTGCAGGGTTGTGTTGAATCTAGCACAGTTGAAATGAATCCTCCATTCATTTCAGCTGTGCTAGATTAAACACCAGGTCATGCTGGATGGTGCTGCCTCTGCACCGTTGGCAACATCTCTGAAATTAAAACCGGGACAAAGAATCAGCAGCGTACAAGGAGCGTCCCTGTATGTTTGAGAGCATAAACACATCCATCATTGTGTTGAATTTGGGTCGTCCACTTGTCAAAAATCTTGTAAGAGATGTAGCACAAAAGGCAGTTTACAGTTGCTTAGAAGAGTCCAGCAAAGCGCCTCTGACTAAGAATCCAATATTTTTGGGCTGTTGCGACAACCAAAGGTCAGCCTAACTGAGAAATACACTTTCTTTTCCAAATAGCACCAAATAGATTCCCCTACCAGCTTTCTTAATAAACCTAATGGCATCATTTTCTGAAGCCTAAAACAGGGAGACGAGTGCCAAAGGAATGAAACTACTGATGCTTCGAGCAATGTCATTATGAGGAGCAGATAAATCAATGATTAGGCACATTTTCCCAGAAGATTTAAGCGTAGCAATCCCAAGGATTAATGCAAGACGTTGGGAAGGGCGATAATCAGATTGACCAATCATGAATCTTTTCTTAACCTCCTTCCCAGTAATGTAAGTTATTAGTTATAAAGCCCTGAACTATTCTGCAGTTAGGACACTTTCTTAAAGCCTTTCCCAGCTCAGGGACGTTAACCAGGGTTGATGGTTATATTTTCTGTTTTCCTTTCACATAAGGCAGGTTTGTCTCAGGCATGTTTGGATGCCCATCTCCATAGTAGCTGCAACCATGAATGTATTTACTAATATAAGACTTGCACATCTTTTCCTTAAAAGTAATAAACAGAGAAGTAAGCGGCATCACCCTCGGCTCTCCAGCTGGGGGCTTGGGAAAGTCTCGGGTGGTTGGATTATAGTCACAGATGCAGATCAGGGGAATGAGAGAAGGAGCCACAGATTGAGAAGGAGAGCGCTGGATGCTCAGTGAAATGTCTTCTTATATGAGCCAAGTTGACCACGGACCAGTCCAGTCACAGTGCTGCCACCTTAGCTGCAAGCTGCTATATTTACCAGTTTTCAGACCCCTCTAGCAACTCTTTTTCAAATAAGCAACTAGTGACTTTTTCTGGTGTTATTGGAGACTTTGGAGACTCTGATGTGAAAGCAACAGTGAGTCACAACAACCTGTACTTATCTGTACATGAAAGCATCCAGGTCAAACTGACCCACCTGCATATGAACTGGGTACCTACTTCCAACACACATCACTGTGTCCATGTTCAAACCCTCAGTGAGTAAAGTCAAAGAATGTCACAGATGAAAAGAGGAAAAAACTTCCACTCAACAGTGAAAATGGGTCAAACTGAGCTGAAACATAATAGGATGGTTAAATCACAGACTGAAATATTTAATGTGTCCCTTGAATCAAATTTCCAATTGCATTAGAGAGCAGGGCGCTGCTCCACCAGGACCTGGAGGATGTCAGTCAGTCTGGTACTGGTCTCACTCTGGAGAACAGACAGTCATATGAGCCGACTGCAGCTGTGACAAACCCTGAAGAGGCTCTGACAGTAGATGGATAAGTGACGTAGTACAAGGGATCATTTGTTAGGGTATCTATCTAAAACAAGTTTCAAGTCAGTGTTTAAAAATATATGGTTTGCTCTTGAAAATATTCATCAGCAATGTACAAAACAGACCGTCTGCAGTGGAGCTCCCTTCCCTGGAACTAACAGCTTGCTTGTCAGCTCAGGGTGATTTCTGTTGTTGGTTTTCTGACTGACTGAATTGTCTTCAACAATGAAGCATTATGGTTGAAAAGAAATGAACCATATACTCAGTGAATGAATTAAAGGAACTAAAGGAAAGTATTTGATTCAGTATTTGATTTGTGATGCTACAAACAGATGTGTTTTACTTGGTTATTTCCTGGACTGTACTGTAGGCTTACAGAGGCGGAATGTACTTAATTATATTTACTCACTCAAGTAGCGTGCTTGAGTAAAACTTTGGGGTACTTTTGTACGACCTCACACTTCAACTCCACTGTATTAGTCAGAATGTGTTGTGTGTCTACATCTGACTGACAGCTTTAGTTACTTGTTACATTAACAGTCATCTCTTATTTAAAGGTCCAACTCCCAGAATGAGGAAAACAAGCGTTATTTTTTTAACGACAACGTGCCGGCTAAGGTTTGTGTTAGCTTGTGTGTCTGTGCTAATCACTTAACATCAGACTGCTTCAGTAACGAGGGTCAGTACAAAGCTGGCTTTGCCTCGACACTGACCCTCGTAAAAAGATCAGTCCCAACCATACCGGACCCAGCAAACTGCACCCGACACACTGAAAAGAGTCGCCGCTGTTTAATAGTACTTATAGTTGCCTACGAGTCTGGTGAAGTCAGCTGGAAATTGGTTAGCTCTGCTTCATTCTGCTATGCAATGGAGTTTTAAGCAAGTTTAATGTTAATAATATTATGATGGAGCTTGGTTGTCACAGTAAAAAGTCTGGAAACATGCAGACTGGAGACAGAGACGATGCTAATGTGACAGGTTGAAAAGCTAATACACTTACACAGTGTTACGGATTAAAAGGACATAAATTCATGGTCTGTAATAATATTAAAACCTGTTGAGGGAAGAAACATTATTCATAAGAATTGAAAACGGGTTAAAATACTATAAGAATGTTTATTTGATATTTTTTATATTCATTTTGTATTGTTAAATTTAAGTTTAAGTAGTTTTGATCTGTGATCTATAGAGTAATCTTGATCTGAGACTCTGAGATCGATTGCTTTTGGCTCCATTCACATACCTGGGGGATTCGCGGTATTCTTCCTCATTGCAGTAAACAATGAGCAGAGGAAAAGACGCTCTGTCACTGTAGTGATTATTTCTCCCCTGTTTCAGGGGCGTAACACTAACACTGTCTAAGAGTTTGGAGACTGAGTTGGAGACAAACACAGCTTTCGCTAGCTGTTAGCCATTAGCTACATTGTAGTAACTGTAACAACACATACGAACAAACTAACATTATTCAGACACACTAACCATTCTGAAACGTCCTGCTGCAGCTGATTTATTCATACTTTTTAACTTCTTTGTTGAATTTCATCTTCTACTTTTCAAAACTCTAATCTGAACGTGGTCTGAAGAACAGTTTCACAGCTCCAACATCTACATCCACAAAGTCACCCTTTATTTACAGCCCTGACACTGTCGCCTGCTCACACAGTCTCTATCCTCCACTCCCAGAGGAGGGACTTTATCACTGTGTGTGTGTGTGTGTGTGTGTGTGTGTGTGTGTTTGAGTTAAAGAACTTCCCATGATTGCTGCCTGTTAATCACCTCAGTCAATTATAGGAGGACTTTTGGCTGGATGTCACCATATATTACAGCTTAAGTGATAATGCAGACAGACAGCATTTATCTCAACAGCACTCAGCTTCAGGCTTCAACAGTAACATAGGTAAGTTACTGTAAGTTCAGTGTATGATCCAACAACCACCACATGCACTCCCTGACCTGGACTTTCCTCACTCATTATTCTGCTGCATGAGCTTCAAGAAGTGACACTGGAGCAGCAACTACATCAACAGACTCAGAAGCATAGACACACTGAGCAGGCTGCTGTAGTCGACGTGTTCTGGAAATGAACCAGAAGAAATAAAATCTGAAAATAAAAAACAACATCAGGCCAGCATCATCTGAAGAATATTATTAAGATAGATCTGACAATGGAGCGGTTCAGCATGCCTCACTGCAAATAATAGGTTTAAGCTCTCTGGTATTGAGTGAGGAGTCAGATGAGATTATTGATACATCAGTTCCAGAGGGAGGTCCTGAGTACAGTACTTATAAAAGCATTACGTCGTCTTCTCTCAGTGTCTATTCAAATTCAGCTATATGCTCTGCAATAACAGAGTGTTCCATTTATCATTAGCAGCCCGAACACCACAAATTATTGGACTACGCCCTCACTAGATGTGCCCCAGCAACTGCAAACAAACTTGTGGGTGTTTCTGTGAGAAGTTACGCACCATTCTGCACAACTTCAAACACTAAACAGAGAAAACAGACAGGAATCACTGTGAAACTGCAAAATCTACAGAGACAAATATTCTACAGTCACATCTGTTCCACACTACTGGCTGACTGAAGGTTCGTTTTTCCTGCAACTTCAAAACACACAATTTGATTTTTTCCTGACCTTCATGCAAACAGTGACAAAGACAATGATGACCATTAGAGTATAAAGAAGAAGAGAGAGAGCAAAGCTGCAGCAGAGTCCTGGTCCCAGTGGTAGAAGTCATATTCACATCGCTTATTAAAAGCTGCTTAAATCAATATGCATATTAATTGTAACACTGGGTCAGATAACTTATTACTGCCTGCACATTTACTGCACACAGTTCCTCTGTGGGCTCGTCACCATCTGATAGACTGTCAGGATGGTTGTCAACAGAGCTTCACGGAGGTTTAGGCAGTTTTAGACGGTGACTACAAGCCCTGAGAGCAACAAAAACCACCTAAGAAAGAGAAAAATAATTTTCTTACCAGCCAAAAACTTTCTGTGCCAAACCTATAAGTCAGTGGAAGTCTGTCCTGTGTCCCGGGCCAGAGTGCTGAGCAGAATCACTGCATTTTAAAGCCCATTCATCACTTTAATTAGAAGTCCATAGAAGTGCCATTACCATTGATCACCACATGACACGTGTGGCTCTGTATCGCTGCTGATTTTTCTTTTTCTTGTGCATATATTGCTGCCTGTGTCTGACACAGACACTGCTTCAGTGTTTTCTCAGTAATAATATGATGTTAATATCAGATGTGATGTGTCTGATCTGATCGAGGCCTCTGTTTAGACTGTCTGCTTTGACAGTAACCAGTCTGATAGCCTCAGTTAGAGTATTATGTAGGATACAGTATCACTGGTGATGATGGTGGTGACAGCATATCAAGGGGTGTGTTACCGCCTCCAGAGAGCTGATAGCCAACTGGCTCTTCCACCTCCAGTGACGAGCACATGCAGTGGGAAGAAGCTCGGCTCACACCAAACAGCCCATCACAGGACACTTTAACATCTTTTTGCACACTAGTTGTTGTGACAAAACTGATCCATGTGGGCTGTGAAGGTTGGTGCAGGGAACATGTTCAGTTCAACAGGAGAGGAGGTACAGAACATAATCACACCACCCACAGAGAGCAGCAGGCCTATTAGACAAAGGTTATGTGATAATCATACAAATCAAGACAGACTGCTGATTTCTGTGTCTATCCAAAGTTATATAGGTTATATATGGGGTTTAAAATGAGTTCATATCAAATTTGAGTCAGTGGTAAGTTGTTTGGTGGTGCAGGACATCCAAAAATCCATCAGTCAGTGTGTGTCTGTAAGTCTTTAAACTAGATAGTTACACACTAATAATGAACTCAGTCAGGTCGCACCATTAGAAATGACAGACTGTCTGATCTGATCTAATTGCCAAATCAAAAGCAGTAAACACTACATTTATTATCATTATTATTCAATGCATTAAGTTGGTAATGTTTCAGTCAGGTTCATGACGATCATGCCTCGACTTAGAAAGAAGTAAAAAAAAAAAGTAAAAAGTAAAACTTTAGTCCAATTTCCTGTGTTATTACCAACTTTTCACAGAAAATGATGAAATTCTTAAATCAAGCAGGAAGTTCAACTGTGATGTTCAACAGATCTGTGATGGATGTGATATTATTAAACCTGATTATACTCATTCCTCCCCAGACTTCCTCAGGTTTAAGACCTTTTAACTTCTTGTGAATGCAGTCAGAGTCAGTGAGATTCCCAACAGAGACAAATCCTCTCCTCTCCTCTCCTCTCCTCGTTTCCGTTTCCGTTGAGCGTGAGTGAGCGTGAGTGGTTGGTGGTGGAAATGCGAAAGGCGCGGAGTTTTGAATCTGTCCTTTTTTTCGGATTTCACTTGGTTTTCTACTGTCCTTTATGTACATGATCTGGTAAGTTGTTTCTCTTTCTTTATAAATTGAGTGTGTAAGGAGTAATCGGAGGGTTGTCAGGGGTTTTTGGAGGAATGGCGTCCTCCGGGACGCGTCCTCCGTCAATCCGGCACGGAGCGAGGATAGTCCCGCCGGATAATAATGTTACTGTGGAAGAAGTTCTGCTAGCGGTCGGTGAGCAGGTAGGACATGAGAATCTTATTTTTGCCTCAAGAATGAACAAAGCAGTGGTCGTGTTTCTAAAAGAGGAGCCTCTTGTTCATTCTTTGATTGGGAGCGGAGTGTTCATAAAGGAGATGTTTGTACAGGTGTCCCCGCTGTCGGTCCCGTCCACTCGGATCACCGTCTCAGGTGTTCCGCCATTCATCCCGAATGAGCTGCTGGAGAAGGAGCTCCGCAGGTTTGGGAAGTTTGCTAGCGCGTTTAAAACTGTCAGTTTGGGATGCAGAGATCCCAAACTGAAGCATGTGCAGTCGCTAATGCGACAGGTGTTCATGTTTTTGGACGCGCCTGATCAAACTTTAGACGTGTCTTTCAGAGTAAAGCATGACGACAGCTCTTATATGGTTTATGCGAGCGCTGGACACATGAAGTGTTTTGAGTGTGGTGATGTGGGGCACAAGCGCTTTGCGTGTCCGCACAAGCAGCAGGCTGCGGGGGCTGACGGTGCTCCGGAGGATGGTGCGGGGGCGTCGGCTAATGGCGCGGGGAGCCGGCGGAGGCCGGCCCAAGCGCTCCGGTGGCCCCTCCTACTGTGGCATCCAGTGCAGAGATGGAGACAAGGGGAGGAAAAGGGGAACAACGTGTCAGAGAATGCAGACTTGAGTAACTCTCAGTCTGAGGCTGCTGCAGACAGCATACAGGTGGCAGGTAGCGTTGAGGCTGCAGGAGCAGCAGGCAGAGTTGAGGCTGCAGGAGCAGCAGGAAGCGTTGAGGCTGCAGGAGCAGCAGGAAGCGTTGAGGCTGCAGGAGCAGCAGGAAGCGTTGAGGCTGCAGGAGCAGCAGGAAGCGTTGAGGCTGCAGGACCAGCAGGAAGCGTTGAGGCTGCAGGAGCAGCAGGCAGCGTTGAGGCTGCAGGAGCAGCAGGAAGCGTTGAGGCTGCAGGAGCAGCAGGAAGCGTTGAGGCTGCAGGAGCAGCAGGCAGCGTTGAGGCTGCAGGAGCAGCAGGTAGTGAAGGGCAGGATGCAGAGTGCAGCCAGGTGTCGGTGGAAGGAGAGCAAATGGAGGATGACTCTGAGTCAGACTCTGTGTCCATCAGTGATTTCTCCATCAGAAACACTGACGTTTACTCAGCAGAAGAGATTAACCACTTTCTAGATGTCACTTATAAAAGATCAATTAAAGTAAGTGACTACTTCAGTGATACTGATAAATTTATTAGATCCGTTGGTTTACTGAAGAGAAAGGTTGGGTTCGACATCCTGGACGAAAAGAAACGCTTCCGTCTCAAGAAGCACATCACAACATTAAGAAATGAAGCAAAAAGTAAGACTGCAAAAACAAAAAGGATGTAAATGATCATGTCTCACATGGGGTTTTCCTTTCTTTACTGCTCTTTGCTTGTGTCATCTTGCCTGTTTTTCCTTTTTCATTTTTCCATGCAGAGCCTCAAAATAGGTTCCTTAAACATTAATGGTGGGAGAGACAAGAGTAAAAGAGCGTTGATTTCTGAGGTCTCAACCCTAAAAAGAGTTGATGTGCTCTTCTTACAAGAGACACATACGATCCCATCTGATGAGACAGATTGGGGCTTATGGTGGGGGAGCTCGTGTTTCCTCAGCCATGGAACTAACGTTAGTGCAGGGGTAGCAGTTTTGTTCAAATCAACTGTAAATGCAACCTTTTTGGCTACTATAGAAATCGTAAAAGGTCGTTTACAAATTGTCAGGGCAAAAATTAATAATTTAACTTTCTGTTTTGTAAACATATATGCTCCGAATCAGGGAACAGAGCGGCTTGCTTTTTTCTCTTTATTAAAAAAGGAGTTGATTAAGTATCATCAGGACCAGATTGTCATTGCTGGTGACTTTAATTGCACCACAGACTTTATAATGGACAGGACAGGTGAAGAACCACACCCACAGTCATCACAGAGTCTTAACAGCATCATCACACAACTGGATCTTATAGATACATGGAGGGTTAAAAATCCACAGGCTAGACAATTCACATGGGTGAGGGTCAATAAAAACAGTGTTTGTGCAGCCAGGCTACATTTCTCAAAATCTTACGTCTAGATTGTCACATAGTAACATCAGTCCAGTTGGCTTCACTGACCACCACCTTGTGTGTAGTGATTTAGTCATTTTGCCAGGTGAACGAGTTAAATCGCACTGTTTTTTTAACAACAAGCTCTTGCAGAATAACACGTTCAACCAGAGTTTTGTGCAATTTTGGCAACTCTGGAAAACAAAAAAATCCGAGTTTAGTTCTTTGAAGATGTGGTGGGAGGTCGGAAAGGCACAAATCCGTGTCTTTTGCCAACAATACACCTCCCATTCCACAAATACAATCAAGATGGTGGTCAGGGAACTTGAAAATAGCATCAGACAAATAGAGGAGCGCTTGCATGGCGATACAAGTCCAAGTATGGGTCAGGTCTTAAAACAAAAAAAGATGGCACTGAGCTCCTTCCTGCAGGAGAGAGTGAAGGGGGCTCTTGTCAGGTCTCGATACCTGAAGCTAAAAGACATGGATGCCCCGACTTCTTTTTTCTTCGACTTGGAGAGATCTGTGGCATAAAGAAAGCAAATGACCTGCCTTGAACTCCCTGGAGGCAAAGTGACTACTAATCCAGAGGAGATGAGAAGACATGCTTCAGATTTCTACACTAGTCTGTTTGGGAGAGAGAGCTGCAGCATGGATTCCTGCAGGGAGCTTCTGGAAGGGCTTCCTCAGCTGAGCCAGGAGGAAAAAGCAACTCTGGATGGTGAGCTGACGCTGGAGGATCTGACAACTGCTGTCAACCAGATGGCGACAGGCCGGGCTCCAGGAATCGATGGCCTCTCTGCGGATTTCTTCCAACGATTCTGGAACATCCTTGGTCCCGATCTGCATGAGGTTCTATCTGAAAGTTTTAAAACTGGAACTCTTCCTGTCTCATGTCAAAGAGCAGTACTTTCTCTGTTGCCTAAAAAAGGTGATTTGGTGCTGCTTAAGAACTGGAGACCAGTAGCTCTCCTCTGCACAGACTATAAGGTGCTCTCTAGAGCACTATCGAACAGACTGAAGGATGTTCTGGAACTTGTTGTACATAGAAACCAGACCTATTGTGTTCCTGAAAGGAAGATAATGGACAATATTTTTATTGTTAGGGATGTGATTGATGTTTGCAATTCGTACAATGTTAATTTGGGTATTGTTTCTTTGGACCAGGAAAAGGCTTTTGATAGGGTGGATCACTCGTATTTGTTTTCTGCACTTAGGGCTTTTGGTTTTGGTGATAATTTTCTGGAGTGGGTTGGTTTATTGTATAGGGGTGCACAATGTATGGTGAAGATGGGGGGGGGGGGGCTGGGTCGGCCCATTCCTGTGCAGAGAGGGATAAGGCAGGGCTGTCCCATCTCGGGTCAGCTCTACAGCCTAGCCATTGAGCCCTTGAGAGAGCGGCTTAGTGGTCTCTCAATGCCAGGGTCCCACAGTGTTGAACATCCTCCTCATGTTGTTTCTGCTTATGCAGATGACATAAACGTGTTTGTCACCAGCCAGGAGGATGTGCAACATTTGAGGGAAACCCTAGACATGTTCCAAAATGCTTCATCTGCACGGGTAAACTGGACTAAGAGTGAGGCGTTGTTGGTGGGGCCGTGGAAAGATCAGACAGCTCCCAGTTTACCTGGTGGACTTGAGTGGGGTAGAGAAGGTCTGAAGGTTCTGGGGGTTTACGTTGGAACAAAGAACTTTGAAGAAAAGAACTGGGAGGGAGTGAAGGAGAAAGTGTGTGCTCAGTTATCTAAATAGAAATGGTTGCTACCACAGCTGTCATATAGGGGGAGAGTCCTGGTTGCCAATGGCTTGGTTGCTTCGACTCTTTGGCATAAACTCATGGTTCTGACCCCACCGAGAGACCTGGTGGATGAAATTCAACGTGCCATCCTGGATTTCTTTTGGTCTGGGAAGCACTGGATGCGGGCAGCAGCCCTCTATTT